>JAZGTI010010684.1:0-17418 GCA_036877585.1 Botia kubotai | reverse complement strand
GTACAGTAGACAGTAGAGAGCTGAATTATTTAGTGTGGTTACTGGAAAAATGGGTTCTAGTCATATCTTTATTGTGTTGTGACGTAGTGCATTATTTAAAGTTATTTTTGTATTGTTAATATGTGTTAATGTGATTTTATAGGTAAAATCTGTAATTGTTTAAATTAATAACCCTCTTCAAATTTGATTTTTGTGTTCATTGAATTATTCAACATTAATATATTGAAATCTGGGTGTGCCTTTACAGAATCTAGGCATTCATTTAAAAAATTATATATTTTTAAAATTATATTTATTTATGTACATATATATCTCTAACTTCATGTGTTCAAAGGGTGCATAATAAAATATAGGTACAAACATGAAATGGAAAATACAGCATGTGACATTTTTATATTTGTGAAATCCACACATCAGGATACATATTTTGTGTTTTACATGTATCAGATGTATATACATGTATGTTTTTTTATGATTATAAATGCATGCCCTCAAAATTTTCCTTGAAAATAATTACCATCTTAACACAGGCACACACCTACACCGACATTGTCTAAATTTAGTACAAGCCTACCACGGAGTCAGATTTGATTAAGATACATCTGTTCTGATCTGGTGTCCTGTTAATAGGCTTGAATGGACAATAACACACTGTGTGCAAGTCTGGGTGCTGGTGGACTGGTCTGTTTCTGAATTCTCTCACTCTTCTGACTGCATTAGATCTAGCCTGTTATCTTGACTTAGAAAAACCAGGAAATCCAATTCATCCTCACAAGAGACTTCCTCCGGCTGATGTCCTAGATCTATGATGCTATAGCTCTAAAGCTCTGGGTCATACCTGCTCTAAGGTTTAGTGTCACACAATAAGGCTCTTTAAAAAAGATACACTCACACTTCAGCTGTGTTGGTGGATTTTAATGAACAGGCAAAAGCTCAGATGATGTTTTTATCTGTGTTTAACAGTAAACAGTGTTCAGGAACAAATTACTCAGTCAGGACCACGAGTTAGTCAAAGATGGGTGCCTGAACCATGATTAATATAAACATGCCCACAACACCTATACAGTTACACCAGTGTCCCTGTCTGTCCTTGGTGATTTAGATGCTTTCTCTGCTGCGCTACATCCTTTGATTAGTGGATGTTGTGAAAAGTGTTTCATATTTCAATGCAGCAGGTGTTAAGCTCATGACCTCCTTCTGCAGGTGTATGTGTGTGATTACAGTCATGTTTGAGCATGTTCGTATGTGTGTGTGTGTGTGTGTGTGTGAGCAGCACATTTTCTTAGGCTATGACTAACCTAACAATATGGATGTGTGCTCAATGCCCTGACAGAAGACACTGGAATATTTTAAATGCCATTGTGGTAATTATATAATTTTGCTGTCCTCTAATACATTGAATTCTTAAATGGTTATAAACATGAAGGACAGCTAGCATTAGACACAAAGAGCACCGGTTAAGATTGACCCATTGGACACACAACGTTAGACTCAAAACATTCTCTCCTGTTCTTCTGCTGTAGTCCATACTGGTATTTCTCACCTAAACATGTGATCATGTCAACATTGGTACCGTAGCTGGGTAGGGAAGCATGCATGATGTAATTCTACAAGGCTGTGTTTCGTTCAGAAGAATGCCACAGAGCTTCTCAGTAAGAATTTTTGTGATAATAAGACTCACACTGAGTGCTGTCAGGCCCAGAAAGTTTGACAATGTGCAGCCTTACAACTTTTTTGGTGACTGAGCACTCTTTCACTATACTCTGCCTTTGTTAAATTCAGGAAGACCCCATAAATACACTGGCCATCTGTGAAAGTCATAGACTGTAAGCGAGCAGAAAGGCTTTGCTCATCTGTCTTGCTAATGTGCGTGTGGATGCAACGTCCTCAACCCCTCCCTTACCAGAGTTTGAAAGAATAATGCCATGCCCCTCTGGTGAATTTTATTTTCAACAGCACACCTGCTTGGTTGCCGTCCCCCAGAGATGAGATTGTGGTTTAATGGCACAATGTTTTTCCGTGCCACAGCCAATGAGAGCACAGCATTAGCTGGCACTGTGCTGACGTTAACACAGTCAACCATGGGACGGCAGGGCCCAGAGCCTCTTTGTTGTGAAATAGAGGACGCTGATGTCATGACATTGAGGGTCCATGTTCTGTAATGAACCAAACTTAATTTGGCCCGATAAACACATCAAAGTTTAGTTTATACTAGGTATATAAATTATAGCTCCACTGTTTTTCTCATGACAGTCCTGCGGGGTGTTTTGTTGTATATGAGAAGCAAAATAAGTATTATAATGATTCATTAATTTCCATGTGGCTGGAAAGGAAACATAGAACTCGTAGGTTAATTTGGTGCTATCGTGCCCCAGAATAGCGTAAACATGCTTTTTCTTAAGGAGCACATAAGCACGTAAGCAAATAAAAGAAGCAGATAGGCAAGCAGCATAATAAGACCAAGGAAATGCATGAATCATGTTGCTCAAGGATACATTCTTCATACATGTTTATACAATGTCAGACTTGCAATTCGCATAAAACCAATTTCCTCTTGCTTAAATTGCATTACATTTATGCATTTGGCAGTTGTTTTCTTCCAAAGTGGCGTTCAAGTCTTTCAAAGTGGCGTTCAAGCTTTACACTTGCATGCATTCCTTGCAAAGCAAACCCATGACCTTGGCATTGATAATACAATATGAAGTATATGTGAAATATATCATTGCACGTGATTTATCATGAGAATCTAAGCAGTATTAACAGATCAAAAATCAGTGGACATAGCATGTCACTTAAGCAGTCTAACGCTCAAACACTATTTCTGTTTGAATGAATGAATGTGACATATTTGTCAGATATGGTAACCCATACCTGAAATGTGACCTCTGCATTTAACCCATCACTGGTGAGGAGTGAACACACACTGCAAGTCGTGAACACACACACACACCCGGAGCAGTGGGCACACTACTGCGCCCAGGGAGCAATCGGAGGTTAGGTGCCTCGCTTAAGGGCACTTCAGTTGCTACCCCCCAGTGCTTGAATCAAACCAGCAACCTTCTGATTACAAGCCCGACTCACTAACCAGTAGGCCACAACTGCCCCCCTGTTATTGATATAATAACATAATGTTTGTGCATAATAAATGCACAATAATAAAGGCTCTCTTTTGACCTATAAGCATTCACCTGGTAACCACCCACTTTGCCTTAGAAAACCCATAGCTTAACATTAAAAAACAGTGGGGGAACTGCCCATAACAACCGATTATATACCATACTATGGGATAACCGTAAGCTAACCAAATACTATAGGCTTACGAGAGGTTTACGTAACAGTTAGAAAAGATTAAACCACAAAATCCATTTTTATCAACAGAATCATACCCTGGTTAATTAAGTATTCAGTGACATGACAGAACCATTGCAGTCCCAGCCAACACTAGATTACAAGCAGCTTGGAAGCTTCTCTCTTTGTGTCCCTCCAGACAATATGCACATGCTGCTGTTTTTAATAATTAAAGGTGATACACAGATACTGACCTTTTACTTAGGGATTCATTGAACAATGATATCTATGTTTTGAAATTGCCATCCTTTAAAATGCAAGTTTCTCATAAATTCTTTATAAAGAAGCAAGATTTACTTTATTTTTTTAAACTTTTTCAAAATGTGGGCATCCTCAAATGTCCTCAAACGAAAGAAGCTGTCAGATACACACACACAGCCTTAAATTATGATTACAATTTAATTTCATTGACAATATGACAGTATATTACAAAAATGTAATATACTGTAATTTCAACATTTTCTTATGGTATAATTAATAAATAATAATTCAACAAATGTAATAATAAATAGTTTCAACAAATGTATAAAGCATGAAAAAGCAGGAATTAAAATAGAAACAGTCATTCGTGTCACTTTAGTTCATATCCTGGGTGTAAGGTGAGAATTGTCAGGATTGTCAGGTCTGCTCAGAAAATTGTTTATAATTTACACTGTAAAGAACAACAAGGAACATCCAAAAGCCTATTTTTAGACACCCCCTAATGCCTCCTATGGAAAAAAAATTGGTCTCTTGGGATGTAGTTACGTGACATTTTGACCTTAAGTTTGCACATATGTTGGCAGCTTCACTACCTAGAAGTACTTTATTTCTTAGAGACCAGAGAAGATTCATCGTAAGACGATCCCTGTGACTCAAACCACAAAGAATCCAGTAATCACAGAAAAGACAGAGGAGAAAGTTAGGACACCTTTTAATTAGAAACCTTAAGACTTAAAAGGGTTAAATTATGATGCTAATAGGGTTTGCTTTTATAGAACAAGGGAAACTTCCAAAATAAATTGTATTGTATTGTTTTGATCGCCAAAATTGGTCACCCACATATAGGGTGCCGGTTCATTACCAGCTCTCCGCCCAGTCATTATATTCTCATTAAACAGTCAACAACAAATCATAGGGAGAAGATAAGGTCACCCTGCAGAAGTAAGTGGGACCCCTGATGTACACTGATACATTTAGACAAGAAGTGCGCTGCTCTCACAGCTACATACAATATTTCTTCATGGGGTCAGTTACAGGATTTGTGTAATGTATATTCTCTGCTGTACCATTAACTCAGTGCCTTCTATAGGAATATTGCACCGTTATTGAATTGAATGTTCGCATGGTTTTGTATAACACAAACAAACATGCATCCTTACCACAGGAAGTGCAATGCAATCTCTCTCCCTTTCTCTCTCTCTCTCTTTCTCTCTCTCTCTCTTACAGTGTCATCGTCAATGCACAGTTTTTGCATGCTGAGGCATGAACCAATTATTTCACATAAATAGATTGGTTCTCTTCTGCAAGTTGTTTATCATTCGAGGCTGGTAAATGTGTTTGTGTCACCGTAATTATTCCACCATGTAAAATTTTCGATGTTCTCAATTCATTTTTTGATAAGCTGGCACATGAAGCTGCTCCATTGCTATCAACCACAGTAATTAGAAAAAGTCGTCTCATGTCTCTATCCACAAATCAAAACACTGAAATGAAACTCATATTCACAGAAAAATTACTTCATATTCACATCATATTTCAATTACTCAAAATTCATACCACCATAACAAGTATCAAGGGTATTAGTGATGTCACTCAGTTACTTAGAGCCTTCTTTTCAATGATGGTAAAAGTTGACCTATGTGATATTATGAAATATATTTGGCAGGGGCTTTGAAAGTGACTCAAAATGCATGTATTGCGGCTATAGGTTTTATTAATCCAAGTATTCCCTGGAAATTTAGCCCATAACCTTAGCATTGCTTTACCAGGCTCTACAAGCTGATGGTTTCAGGTCATTTTGGAAGTTTAAATTGAAGCTCCAAATATCATATACTAAAAGACACAGAAAGGTACTGGGGATTGGAATTAACATACTAACTCTAGCAACCCTTTAATTTAATTTAATTTGCTAAGTGTATTTGTCTTAACCCTGCCTTCAGGTGTTGAAGATACAGAGTTTTGGGCAGCTGAAAGTGATGTGTTGGGGATCCCTCAGTTTAATATTAACATTTAACATCGCTGAAGAACAAAGAAAAACGAGGAAAAAAGAACTTACACAAAACCTGACCTTTAAATTATTCTCTCTTGGTTTTGTGAGTGACAATGTTGCCTGTGCGGCAACAGCGAGTATCTCATTATCAAGATTACTTGTGCTGTGCCCTGATAAAAATCTAGTCCAAAGAGACTCATGGAAAAGACAATAATGCCACATAACAAGGGTCTGGTGAGTCAGATACATGAGAATGGCTGCAGGCAGGAAGGCCAGTTGAGAACGCTTTACCTGCCACAATCAGCATCAGCACACGGGTATCTAGATGATTGCAGGAAACTCTGTCTCTTCCTTCAGCAAGGAAACTCAATGGGAGCTGGATTGTCGGAGTTAGGGGATTAGATCTTGGATGTTCATGCTAATCACATCCACCAGGTGATTAATCAAAATGTTTCGCATTGGATTCTAGAATGTTACCTGTCATTGACTAGATCCATCTAAACCTGAAAGCTGTTTTGTACTGTATTACTCTGGTCTGAATACAAAACAGTCGCTGTGTGATGTTAACCAAAAAACATACTCACAGTAATTCCAACTTCCATGATTTTCTTTCCTTCCTCAATTTTCTAAAATGAAAATGGTGCCAATGTTACAGTCTGCAGTGTTCAATTCATTACATTCATTTTAACCAATTGAGTAGAATCGAGTAGAAACATTACAGTACAGTGCATTTAAAATGCACTGCTGATATCAAAATGTATGGACCAACATTCCTGAAACATATAACTTGCTATAAACTAATAGACTGTCCAGGTGTACAAATCTATGTTTCCACAGATGTGGTTCTGTACATGAGCCCTCCTTCGGAATAAAGTTGGTCAGAAATTACCCCAGATTAGCAGAAGAATGTATTCCATCTCTGTTTAGCCTGAGAGGCTCTAATTAGATCAGCAGCACAAAGTGCTCCCAGCACAGGGAGAAAATTAAAATCATTAAATGAGCAGGAGTTTGCTGCATATTTAGGGCATAAATCTACAGCACGTACTGCAAAACACATTGCTGCAGCTGCAAATTGGCATAAATGACCATCTTGAAGCATTGTTTGTATTTATAAAACATGACGTCTAATCTTTAAAAGCACCTCTCTGTAATTCCAATTGTTTAAGCCTGCTGTTACTGTAAAACACTTTAGATTGTCATGTTGAGGTCTGCTGTAGGACACGTATAGATAATATAAACACATGACTAGCACCTCTAAGTGTCAAGGCAGTTTCAGCTTTGTTAGGAGATTGGAATAGCTGCTGATACATCTATCATATACATTTCAAGGTGGTAGGCATGAAGCTGTCAAGGTTTGGATTGCTAAATGAAATGAAAATGCTAAATGAAAATGGATGGCTAGCATGGCCCAGTTAGCCCCTGCTGGTAGATGCTGCAACTGCAGCATTTTGCTGCAAAAAAATCATCTCTTTATATTGATTTATTTTTTGTCACAGGGCTAGGAATATTTGAGGTGTCATTAGCCAGTATCATTTCATCAGGATCATGTTCCATGTGATGAATCACATGACATTCATGGATTTTGTGATTGGTCAAAAATTGACTGCAGAACTAAGTGCCAGAATTGAGCACAGTTTGCACAGATTTTTAAAACACACACATATTGAGGCTGCTGTGCCAGCCGAACAACTGCCATGTGATAAATGGGAATGTTAACGGATAGCTTTCTATCAGTTAACTGTGAATCAGGTTTAAGCTTTTCACAGCTGTGGTCTGGTATTTATGTCATTTTAAATAGGGAAGTCACCCAGGAAGGTAGTTTTGTATAGTGTTTACTGGTATCAGACAGGTTTCAGCTTTAGATCAGTTTATACCTGATGTTTTTGCTTATGGAGTTCGTTCAAGGACATGTTTCAGTCATTTCACGGCTGTGGTTTATTTTTGCTCGAACCAATTTTGCTTGTTCAGACATGTCAAATTAGAGGCAGGACTCTGTTGTGTTCCGTATAATGGCTATTGGTCCTGAGTGCAGATGAGTCTCAATTTGTGGACAGTCAAAGCTATTCAACGTGAATGAGCTCTTTGAAGTTGTGGGCAAATCCATCAAATGGAAAGATGCATCAAACAGCCATGTGTCATAAACGCTGCTGTTACGTAATCTACAGACTAAGCAGGGCACAAGCACCAGTTCTGCAGCAGCCCACATCACAATAATATGAAGACATCTAAGCACTATCTCCCTAATTATAACACTAATTAAATAAAATATGTTAAACGCATGCATTGTGGCTTCAAGATAATTTCAGAGGAAGACATAAAAAATAAAAACGTCACACAAAGGCATATAAATGAGTGAGCCTTTTTTGCCACATAATGTGGAAACATGAGGCATTGTGTGTGCAGGTGATGAATAATTTACACGTTGGCATGAAAAGGTGGGATCACTACTGTTAAATCAACTGTAATTAATTACTTGAGATATTCCCTTTTCAAGAGTGTTACTATCTGGCAGTATAAGATGTAATTGTATACACTGTGGAATTTATTAGTTCAGCACCAGTGATGACACCTGATACCAGACACTATGAGATTATTTGCCCTGTTTATTGTGGTAATAGCATTATAGGATTATATTCACAACCAGTTTCTCATATAAATACAAAACAGATTTTAGTTAATGTCATGAATAAATTACTAAACGCTAAAATATGTTTTTTGAATATGTTTGGTCATTTATTACTTAGCATAAACTTGTGTCAGTGAAATATATACTAGTACTGATATTATGCATTTCTTAAAACATTAAATTTGCATATCCAATAGCATACCTTAGGTTAAAGTAGTTATACTATTTAATCGAGTCAGATATCCAGTTTGTAATTCCTGCAACAAAAGCCCTTACATTGATATCACACAGTCATTCGCAGTTAAACTATGTACAATAACCTTAACAAAGGCAAATGACAAAGTCAATCACACAGTGGTAACATACTCTTCGCTTCATATAGACTGCTTACATGTTGTACTAATAAAAGACACTCAAATCACCCTCTAAGACTTTAGGTCACATGAGTCAGTTTGTCTGCAGACGCAAGTGCTTTTTCTCCATTAATAGCATCAAGTTCTCTGGAGAGATGGCTGTGAGGCCAAGTACACACTAGAACACTAAGACACAATCACAGGGTGGAGTATGTGAATTGAGCACTTGGTTCTCGTTTAAAGAGTGACGACACAGTCTGATTCACAGAGACAGATTACTTTTCTTATCTTTAATGGCAGAACCACGCTAGATTAGGCTGTCAGGGAATACATTTTATCGAGAAAAGACGGTTAGGGAGTTTTAAGGTGTAAATTGTGAGTGTCTGTGGGTATAGTTTTTCCAAATATAACAGTTATGCAAAGATGCTATATTTCATCTTTATGAAATCCAGTTGTGAAATTACCTCACCATCCTTAGTATCTGAGATACAGAGATGGATGGTGCTTTGTTAGAGACCGAAGGAGAGAAATGTGAAAAACATGTTTTTTTCACCAAAGGCAGTTTAGGAAAATCCCTACTGTTGTTTATTTTCATCTTCAATAAAGCTACCATATACTGTAAACTATATTGTGCATATACTGTGGGCATTAATAGGGATTTGGTCCTCTGTTTCCTGCTATAACAGCTTCCACTCCTCTGGGAAGGCTTTCCACTAAATATTGGAACATGGCTGCTGGGATTTTCTCCTATTCAGACAGAAGAACATCAATGAGGTTAGGCGCTGATGTTGGGCAATGGGTCCTGGCTCACAATGGACATTTTAATTCATCCCAGAGGTGTTCAGAGGAGTTCAGGTCTGGGCTTTGTGCAGAGGACTGTTGTTCCACACCAGACCCAGTAGACCATTCTTTATCTGCCTCACACTGTGCATAGAGGAAACAAACAGGATGCAGCATTTTCTACTAAAAACGTTTACCTAAGGAGATTTCCTGGCTTTAGGCTTTATTTTACGCACTTGCTAGAAATAGGTGTAGCCAAAATAGCCAACCCATTAATTAGAAATGGGTGTCCACATACTTTTTAACTATGAAGTGTACTCTAGGCACATTTGAAAGGTTTAAGAATGATGTTATCTGGTCGTGTATTTGGTTTAGATTGTCACAAGAAATGCAAAGCTGAACAGAGTATTGTAAACCTTTTAAATCAATTAAACCCATTCTATACCTTTTCTTGGAGCAAAGAAGTGCTTTGTTTACCAAGGCTATGAAATGGTTGACTGAAAGTGACAGACTAGCTGTAGATCTCCGTCTCCATAGGTTTGATAAAGGCAGTTAGCGACAGCCACATTGTCACTGACTTGACCGCGGTGGCCTCTTTGTGGTCTCGCACTTCATCAGGCAAGGTAAAAATGAGGGTGACGTTTGATTGGGTGACAAGGAATACATTGAGGCCCCATACAGTTGTTTTCATATGTGGCTTGTAGTGTTTTGTTTTGCTGTGAACCATATCAATCTGTTACCATATAAATCTTTTAGCACCGTAGGACCAATAGTATTTGGAATATCAAAATATTTTGTCCTGACATAAGTCATTGTTGATTTCACTGTTATAGGGGAAAGACTCTAGGGCTGCAGATAAGACCGTTGCCATGGTCCTGAAGGAGATACCCAATAAGGCGTCCTCAGAAGGCAAGCCCCTCCTCACGGTGACAAACAAGGTGGGCGGAACTGCTGCAGCTACCGCAAGAATGATACAGCACCTTCATTCTTGTGCGTGATGATATCCAATGGGAATCATTTGACCATCACATGTCTAAGCCTTACCTTTTAGTCAAAGAAAAATTATAGTGTGTTTCTGCCATTAGAAATCTCAAACTCACAACACACCAGTTAACAAAGGCTTTTAGAATTTCATTCTGAGCTGCTCTATAAATGGAGCTTTTCCCAGCAGGCTAGACCCGTCACAGGCTATATAATAGGAGCAATTGAAATTTTAGGTGTACACATGGGGTGATGGAGATGTGCATAATCTAGGATTTTAATATTGGCAGACTTCACCACATTACCTTGCACATTCTTAATTTTTATTATCTGTCATAATTAATCATTTTATTTCATATTATATGCACTTTTTTAACATTATTTGACCTTTATTTTATGTGCAACTAATGGCATATGACAGCAAAAGCTTTTTATTTGAGGCTGGAACTTTTCTGGCAAAAAACATTTTCCTGTTCTTCAGTGGATGATATCAGTCAAGGTAATGCCATTATCATAGCTTTATAGCTTCTCTTCGTTTTGCCTGTGTGGTCTGTGAATCATTCTGTATTATAATCCTTTAGTTCCTTTTAGTGTGTGTGTGTGTGTCAGGTTTTGCCTACGTTGTGAGGACCAAATGTCACCACAAGCACAGTAAAACCTTACATCATCAGAATATTGTGGGGACTATTGTCCCCTAGATAAAAAACAGCTAAATACAACTTCTAAAGAATGTTGCAATGAAAATAGAAAAAAATGCAAAATGTCTTCTGTATCTGCATGGTAGAGGTAAGTTAGGAGATAAAAACAAAACAATAGAAGTCTACGGAAAGAAACCACAAAAACTAATGTGTGTGTGTGTGTGTTTTGGTTTCAGCTTGATTACGGCCGGCTTTATACACCTGCTTCCGGGTAGGCGTGACTCGGCCCGCAACTCCTTTCCCCAATGCTCATTGGCTCTTTCCTTTCGGGCCAATGTTCATTGGCATATTTTTTTCTACTCGAAGGTGATAGGGCTCTCAAGCAAGACCCCATATGTCAGTTCACTGACGTAACGTTGAGCGTGACTGACTGAAAGGGAACATGACATTTGCTTTTTGTAAAGACATCCCAACTTTTTCTACTTTCAAACGATATAGTAAACAATGTGTAAAAATGTTAAAATGCCCAAAGGTTTCTGTGAGGGTTAGGGGTATATGACAGAAAATGTTAGTCAATCTTTATAAAGGGTCCCCATAATGATATGAACACTAGTGTGTATGGGTGTGTCCGTGTACAGACAAACTTTTGAGAGCTCAATATTTTGTTAAATAAATATCTGATGTTAAAATATAACTTGTGCTTGCATTTAAGGAGGCCACTAGTAAAGAAATAACAAGCCAAATCTTTAAATCTAATTATATCAGCAGGCTCAGTGAGTGTTAGAGTTAGGAAAGGGGTAGGAGGGGTATAAACATAATGGAAGTCTATTAGATGTTCTCACTAATGTACTATACTAAAACAAACTTGTTTCTGTGTGTGTGTGTGTGTGTGTCCGTCTGAACACTGTTTTCTACATCACATGTGTTTGTGTATAGTATTGATGTGAAGACGATTATGATTATCTATTCAGCTGTCATGTCATTACACTATGCCTTTGTTGCTTTCAACAGAACTGGTCTCTACTGTTCTTGCTGCACCAGAGATAATGAGTGATGATTCTGAAACGCATTTTTGAAACCGTCAATAGACAAATGACCTAAAGCCAACTGCACTCGTTTTCTCTTTACATAATAGCATGAAGGTTAGTTAATTTTCTGATCAGGTGAAATTATTCTATCGATCGATTATGGAATCTGGAACACCACATAATTTCCCCAGTTTATCAATACTGATGCCAGAGTTTTATCAGATCAGATTTTTCAGAGATTATCAGATCAAATAGATGACCTATTTAACCACAGTGTGGAACTAAACCATCTCCTCAGCATCTTTGGCATCTAACATATTTCTAAGATAAAACAGCTAATTTGAGTTTATTTGGGTATCATTTAATAATAGAATTTTTTATAAAGCCTGAGTAACTTTCTATTGAAAAATTACAACCTATATTAAACAATTTTAACAAATTAAACAATTTTTTAACTGTGGTTATTTAAACACCTGTCCTCACTTCAAGAAATTTGCAGAACGTCATTGCTGGAGATTTTATTTGAAGAAACAGTGTTCCTAATCACCCAGACAAGCATTGTGTTTTTATATAGAAAATAATTGTTAAATAGGAAAATGAATGAATAGTTAATTGAAAACACTTTTATTTACTGAGATCTGATTGTTTGCTGCCAGCCCTGATCTTTTGCCTGTTCTACGTTTCTGCATTTTTTATTCCCTATTGCTTAGTTTGCCGGTGTATTTGACCTTTGACTGTTTTTGACCATGATTAAAGATACTGCATATGGATCCGCAAGCCTCAGCCTCTTCGTTACAATTTGTACATCAGAGGTTTTTTATACTTCTGCAAATTACCAACCTCATCTTAGGTTGTATAAATGCTTTTGATTCTAATATGATATCAATATGGTTAATGAAAACTCACAAACAGTAAAGCATTCAAGATAAAATAGGTCTAAGTATTCTAGGTCTTTAACCTGTTATGACTATCACAGACAAATGGCTTCTGAAAATCCTTTCTCTATACATAATGCAGTTGTGTACAATTGTGCTGTTATTTATAAAACTACTATTGCCTCACGTGAGTACACCCCCCTCGACCTACCTCTCTAACCCTACCCCTTAAGTCTCATAGTTAAACTTGTTCCAGGTTCCCTTGACAACAATATCTTGGAGTTACCACCAGGAGCTAAACCCACGTGATACAATTAGCTGAAGTTTTCCATGACATAATGCTGGATTTGTCCTTTGGCAAAAACAAAGACATGGCGTGCTTTGTACATATCAAAAGTGAAAAGATACAAATTATTTAGGTTATTATAAAGCCTAGCTGAAAAGAAATTTTGGTTTTGCAAAAAATTATGAAAGTTACATCACCGAGCACTGAGTTTTGTTTTCTAATTTGTATTTCATCTGACTGCAGTGTCAGTACAAGGTAACCAGCAATGTAATATTTTCACAGCGCTAAATGTAGTTGCTATAAACGCCTTTGAGCATCATGTCTAGATGGCACATCAGAAACACAATGACGGTACAGTCTCAGAATAGAACATTTTGCACCACATGAATAATCAAATCCTGATTAAAGTGTGTGACCTTGATGTTCAACTTTGAATACCATGTACCTCAGGTTGCAATATTCTTATTATAGTTTATAAAGAGAACCTGTCATGACTATCAACAACACACACACATACACACATATGTGGTTTACAGGGACTCTCTATAGACATAATGATTTTCATAGCTAATTAAATTTTCTATCCCCTTCCCCTAGCCCCACCCCTAAACCTAACCCTCACAGAAAGCCATTGAGGTTCTTTAATTAAAAGAAACACCATTTAGTATGTTTTTAATCCATTTGGTTTATGAGAACACAGGAAGTGTCCTTGTAAACCATGTTTATGTCATTGTATACGTCTTTATATACGTCAATGCACACAATTGTACACACACATAATATGTCTGAGCTCTGTGATATGGCAGGTTATCTTGCTGAAAATACTCATTAAAAGTTGGGTATGTTGTGGTCATAAGGGAATGAGCATGTCAGTAATTCTACCACCACCAGCTTGAACTTATTGATATAAGGCAGAATCCATCCATGCATTCATGCATTCATGTTGTTTATGCCAAATTCTTACTCTACCATTTGAATGACAGAAATAGAGGCTTATCAGACCAGGCAACCTTTTACCAGTTTACTGCTGTCCAGTTTTGGTGAGCCTGTGCTCACTGCAGCTTTACTGTCCTTGACAGAAGTGGCATCAGGTGTGGTCTTATGTTGCTGTAGCACATTTGCTTAAAGGTTGAATGTGTTGTAAAGGTTGTGTGTGGTTCTTTGAGTTACTTGAGTTATTCTTGCCTTTCAATCAGCCATTCTCAGTAAACACTTGAAATGATTGACCTCAAAAATCCTAATAAATTAGTAGTTTTTATGAAGCTTGGTTTATTCTTAACCACAAATGTGTTCACCAGTGGGTCTGCGTAGAATGGCTTTAAATCAAACACAGCTGATGTCTACCTGCCTATACATTGACTTGTTTCCAGGTAGTAATTTAGAAAATTGTAATTAGATATATGCTTTAACAAGCAATTCAACTGGTTTACCTAAGTGACCGTTGAGTGTATATATCAATGCTTGATGAAGAGTGATGCATTTGTCAGGTATGGTAACCCATACTTGAAATGTGACCTCTGCAAGTAACCCATTCCAGTGGGGAGTGAACACACACACACACACATCTGGAACAGCAGCAACAGGGGGAAAGGTGCCTTGCTCGAGGTCACCTCAGTCATTTCCTGCCAGCAGTGGGAATAAACCTGCGACCTTTGGGTTACAAGTCCAACCCTCTAACCATTAGGCCACAACAAGAGCTTCTATGTGGGGGAAAATAATGTGGGAAAAAAGCTCAAACTACAATCAAAACGATATATTTGTTTCCAGTGAGTTGATTTAGCTCACTATCTTTGTAATTATAGTCATATTAGCAGCAGAATGCACTTTGAATCCATCTTGAAGGAAGGTCTTTTGTTTTTGTGAGAGATGATGGCTTAATGGAGTGTATGAAGTGCAGTCAGACAATGAAGCATCTTCAATCAACAACATCAAAGTGGTGTAAGAAGAGAGCAAAAGCAGGTGGCCTGTCTCTTGTTGAGAAGGAGCAGCTAGATATCCTGATGTCAAGCTAGCATGTGTACTTGTCATAGGACTTTCGTAGGAAATTACTATTTAACCCTTTCATAGTTGTTCAAGAGATTCCATTAAACAACACACCTTTCGTTGAAAAGCTTTGTTAATATTGAGAATGTCAGTTTATTATGTGCCCATGACAGAAATTACTTTTAACCTTGTGGCACTGTGAATGTGTTTTTCAGGCGGATCAAAGCTTCAGTAAATAAAAGAACAGTAATATTGTAGGAAGGTTTAAATTAAATAACAACCACCGACCACAGGAGATAAAGACATCAAGCTTCTATTGGGTATTAACAAATGTGTGTGCGTATCACTGATGTGTTTCTTTCTTTACTAAGACAGTACAATAAATCCTTTATAAACATTCCAACAACAGCAAATCTCTTTGTGTCCCTTACAATTACACTGCCATTGAATAAATCAGACTGGGTATGTAAGTTAAACTGTTTTGCTAGGTGACTGCAGTCATGTGCTCCAAGTACAAAACAGGCTTTGAAGAACGGTTTAGCACTGCATACAGGGGAGTCATAATGAAGAAGAATATTTCCAAAATATTCTCCTCTCATTATGGCCCTCATTGTGCTGGCATTCACAAGGGAGGAAGTTATGCTTTTATAATGAGGCTGTGAGGGGCAAATTAAAAGTGAGCCTCCAAAATAAGCACACATACCATTTTAGAATCCAATCCATTTTCCAAATACTTAGATCAGCAAATCTGAGCAGTAAAATGGGACCTTCACTTCTGTTAGAGGATTAAGATTTCAAAAGACGATTAATATTTGGTCTACATTTTTTGTATATAAATTTCCGCATGTGTTTCAGATTAATGAAAATTAATATAAATATTAATAATAAGGAAACATTACTTACAAGCTAAACAAAGGAAAATGAAGCATCATTTCTTCTACTTTCAAACACGTGCAAGGTGTTGTAACAGCAGGAGTTCAACTTGGGTAACATCAGGCATTTCAGCCAGCCAACAGATAAATCTGATCCCAGACACCAGTAGAGCCAGAAGTTGTCTCCGCAACCCAATTAAGATCGCTGGGTCAGCGTTCTGGCAGAGACTATTACAACAAGAAAGTTGTTCCAAATGATCACAGACCAACATACGCTGCTCTCAATATTCATGAATATTCAGCAGTATTTCAAACTTTCTTCTGTCAAACTCTAGATCACCAACTATTGCACAGTTGCGGTGTACGGTTTGAGAGCAGAATCCAGTATCTGCACCTTGGAAAAATAGACAGCCAAGTATATTGGTTTTAGATTTTGTTTCTTTGTTCTACATATTTTTTAATTAATTACTTTTTGTCTGTTTGTTCTCCTTTAAGCCCTGGACAAATTAAAAAGATATGCGAGGTTGTAAAAAAAACAGGAGCCCTCAATTACACAAGCTCTGATAAGGTCAGAGTTTCAATTTATTTCTTTTTTAATTTGCCTACGTGCAACAGTCTATTACATTAGGCAGCATTGTTAAAGCATCTATTGTTTAATGGCAGAGCTGTTGTCAGGGGGTAATAAGGAGGGGCTTTGTGACAAAGGAGCCCCACTGATATAGCTCACTTATTAGGCCAGTTTAAGATAAAGTAAATAAATAAAACTTACTGGCACCTTTAGACTTATAAAGACCTGCACAAATGAGAGTTTTTGTCATTTCTTTAAACTTTAAAGACCAAACCCAACACATAATTTAAGAACACAATTTTTATTTTATTTTATTTTTATTTTAATAAAGATAACAGCAGACACACACTACAGCACGGGTGCTCAGACCTGTTCCTAAAAGAAATAATTCACGCACAGATGAATATTCATTTACTTATGCCCATGTGACTGACTTTCTTCTATAGAACGATGAGGAAGTTAAGCAAAATGTTAGTGACTCACTCATTCCAATTCACATTACTGAATGGAAAAAAGCAGCACCATCTTTCTTCAAAATGTTATTCATCAAAAAACAAATTGGGTTAAAGGAGACAAAAATTTCATTTTCTTCGAATTATCCTTGAGATTATCTGTCAAATTATCCATTGTTTTAGACTGTTTTGTGTTTTATTTCAGAAGTCTATTATTCAGAGATAATATAACGGCCAGTATAGGGAAAAAATGTCTCTTTAGTGTCATTTAGTGTCATTTTTAACATTTATTTGAACAATGTCTTATTATAGAAAAGCTACAGCAAAAATTTGTGAACATTTAAACATACAAAATCAAAGGCTCTTTAGTGTCTCCAACTCAGGGTATTGAGTTGAGCTATTTAAAAAGAGCTATTTAAAAGAGTAAATTTTACACA
>JAZGTI010010683.1:0-17420 GCA_036877585.1 Botia kubotai | reverse complement strand
CAGTGAAACTGAATTCAGTTCTGTTGGACACACGCAGTGAAACTGAATTCAGTTCTCATGTATTCCATTAAAGCTCGTATGATGTGGTACGTGTCAGATCACTCTTCTCAAGTGCTTCAGATCTACTTTAACATGCTGTTCATAAAATGCTAAATCAGTGTGAGGAGCACAGGACCTGAGAGAAAACAGCCCTATAACATTATTCAACAGCCAAAATGGAGGACATAAAATTGAAGCTTGAAACCACGTGTGAAAACAGAGTTAATGACCTGATGCAGAACGTTTAAGCAGCAGATCTCCAAGACAAACTCCTGCAGAACACCAGAGCCGATTCCACCAATGAAAGCAGCTCAAATGCAGCCCAGCAGGACAAACAGGAAACGCTGCAATGCGACCACTTACATCACGTGAATTCACAGTTGTGTTGCATCAGGCTGCTGTTGAGTGACTGCATTTCTGTCATGACGGCCAATCTCGTTAGATCTGATCTGAGATCAGTACAAACTGCCATCAAGTAAACATTCCAGGTCTGGCCTTCCCATGCTCCTTATCAACACAGCCCACAGAGTAAACAAACTGGTGACACCAACCGCCACCTCAGCTCATAATATGAGGTTATAAGAACGTTTCCCCAATGTTTCCATTAAATAACAAAAATGTTATTTTGAAAGACCTAGGAACGGTCAAAACATCCAGTTTTTTAAATGTTGTTTTAACATTATTACTTGGTTATTCAAACTTATTTTTTAAATTCTGTAACATTTTTAAAACATTCCACTAACTACATAACGTTTTTGATAAATGACATATAATGTTAAGAAATGTTCTACTACGTTACTGAAAGAACATTATGATCATGTTGAAAGAACTTTTAGAGAACATCCTAAAAACGCTCCCGGTTAGCTGGGCACACACCTTCAGAAGAGGAAGTGACATGTCCTGCTGTAGTAGTTTCATTTCTGGAAGTGTGTGTCGTGTGTCATATATAACTCTCTAGTGTGTGATATCACTGTCTATTCCACATCACAACAACAGAAAACAAGAGTTTCTGAATCAACAGCAGTGGCGTCCTCACCATTTTACATCATCATATCAAGTCATTATCTAGAGTTGCAGAGCAGTTAAAATGACAAACCCCTACACCTAAGATTAATCATCCAGGACACCCTAACAACCTGTAAGTAATCATCCAGGAGACCCTAACAACCACCTAGCAACCTCTTGACAACCATCCAAAAAGCCAAGCAACTGCACAGCACCATGTAAACAATTTATAGCACCTTAGCAACCACACAGCAATGCCCTTACAGCAAGAGAATAAATATCCAATCAGATGATGAGGTTATTTTGGGGTCATGCTGTTGATCCTCGGAGATTAATAATTGTCATCGTCACAGGTTATTTATACCTGTTATTAGACACCAGTCTGTGTGCACGTCTCTTCTACAGACAGGATAACAGACCAACAGAACCAAAGCACCAGACAAACACATAAACACAAGCCTGACAGCCCAACATCACATTCCGGTGATATAGGTTTACACCTCCTGATAAACAGATGAGATGATTGGCTGTTTCATGAGCTTCACAACATATATTTTTACTCTCTAGAGGAGGAAGTTTAGAAAACTGTGCTCATAGCTGAGGAGAACTTTCAGATGTTTCTCCTAAAATTCCCAGAAGAAAATAAAGAGATGCAAAAGATTCGTATAGCTCTGAAAGAATATCAGAGTTTATCTCTATATGAGACACGATTGAGTTTACACTGAGATCTCTGCCTGGTATGATGGTGTTCAGGCACATCTGAACACTTTGAGACATTGTTGAGATCTCATCTGAAACTACACTGACAGGTGAGCTCACTTTTTCTCAGGTTACTCCAGCAACAGTCTCAGTTCTCTATCCTCACTGCTGTCTATGAGAAACAACATACATATCAAAGACAATAAAATTAATATGTAAAATGTGGGTATGAGCAACATCAAAACTGCCTTCATAGCCATGTCATGTCTCAGCATGATGATGTATGAGGATTGTTTGTTTCACAATAAACTTCCTGTATCTTTTGCCTGTACTGTACAATGAATTACAGCAAACCAGTTACAACAAACTACAGTTACTACAAACCAGTTTACTCAATCAAGCCCTACTGATCAGAGAAACACACTGCAGCTGTGTGCTGTCTGATGAGTGTGTGTGTGCTGTCTGATGAGTGTGTGTGTGCTGTCTGATGCTGTGAGTGAATCAGACGACACACCTAACACAAGTCAACACAAGACCTGATGTGTGCTCTCAGAAGAACATTGAGCAATCACTGAACTAAACTGAAGATCATGGAATATACTGTGTTGTCACCCATTTTATAACATGAAATATTACCTCATAAACCTCATGAAACAATAACACACAGGAAGCATTAGTGATGATGCGCACACACACATCATCACCATCATCACACATGTGCGAGTGAATGAGTGAGTGTATTCGTGTGTGAGAGAGAGAGTGTGTGTGTGTGTGAGAGTGTGTGTGTGTGTGTGTGTGTGTGTGTTGTGTGTGTGCGTGCGCGCACTCACCCAGCGTCTTGACGGCGATCTGTCTGGTGAGCGGCGGCGGCAGGTTCACGCACACCAGATCCACGTCCTGATGCAGCAGCACGTCATCGATCCGGTTGGTGTAGAAGGGCACGTTCATCTCGCGCGCGAGCTCCTCCGCCTCCTCCTGCGTGCGACCCCACAGCGCCTTCACGGAGAACCCCTCACTCTTCAGCAGCGGGATGATGACCCGAGCCGTCACACTGGTGCCGAACACACCCACCCCGGGCAACATGTCTGCCGCGGACTAATGGTTACACACCTGACGCGGGTAACCCAACGGCTGCGGGTTCGAATCCTCCCATCCATCAACTGTAACCATTGCACCCTTGATCAAAACACGTCGGGTCGACCCAGATCTCGTCATGAATGTACTGTACGGCAGTCAAATGACTAATTATCTATTATTATAGATATTATTATTATTGTTGATTAATTTAAACTACCACAGCAGAAATAAAGACATGACTTCATCTTCATCACCATCATCTTCATCCACGTGCCGCGACACGCGTCTGTAAACGTCCTCGGTCTGATTATAATATTATCCTCACAATATCACTGGTATCCGCTTCACAATCTGTGCGACGCGCATCGCTCGCGTCCCGTCGCGTCGCCCCTGTATCATCCAAACGGACGCGGACGCATTATTGCTGAGGTAAATTGATGACGCGACGCTTCCGTTGAGGTGCGAATGAAACGATCCCGAGGCGTTTAATCCCAACGATGCTTTCAAACGCGTCAGTTCTGCGTTTCCGTAGAGCGTCGTAGCGTCGCGGCGCATCACATCATCAATACTGCAATCTGCTATTACAGCCGGTGCGGAGCTCCGCCCTCCCGTTAACGCTTTCACAACCGAGGGGCGCAGCAACCAATCATACTATTGCGACGGCTCGGTACATGAATATTAATTACGCATCTGCACGTAGTGGCGCTTTGATTGGTGTTTGTAAGTGGGCGCTGGGTCAGCTGGCAAATCCTGCAGCGGTTAAGGAGTGGCTTATGAATATTAAATAAGCACGTCCCTAGCGATGACGGGATGAGTGTATTAATATTTATGAGGCAAGCCCATACCGTAGTAGGATTCGTCAGATCACAGCAGCAAACTGAGCACAGCAGTGACGTGATTAATAAATCATTACCGGGATGAACGTTTAAAACGATACGAAAGGTAATGAGACACAAATAAGTGTCGGGCTGTTTGATCCTACGCGTGATTTAGTATTTTTAGTTAAACTAACTAGTTAAACAATGTGGACAATAGTGATATTAAAGAATCGGCGTGTGTGCTGGCTTGTATGCAATAAACGTGTCTGTGTTTTCATCGTTTATAATGATTTGATAATGATATTAATATTCTAAGATGTTTATTGACAGCACAGAATTGCTCACTTTTAAATATCTTTCAAACATCAAACTTTCATCCATGTCTCTGCCTCAGGGCGGATCTAAAATGTTTGATCTGCTAAAACCAAATCAGAGAACAAGTACTGACTTTATTATGACCTCATATGATCAGAGGAGTCTACATATGAATTTTAAATACAGCATCAGGGCACAGTAACACAAGAGCTGCAGCTGTACCGTGAGAAGACCGTATTTAGCGCCACCTGGTGTTGGCTGCATGCAAACCACCATAAACGTGAATAACTACATAACCCACAACCCCATATGTGTGTTTGACATCCTAATGACCCATCATTCAAATCAAGACACGGGTTCTGGTGTCATGTAGCACTTTTATTTAAATGACTCAGAGGCACAAATTAAAATTAAAGGAAGATTCTTTCACTACACAAGTACAATGTCCTATCAGAGACCTTAATATTAGGTTTGTACGGTTTATATAATTCCCATGACCACAGGTACAGAGTACTTCCCATAGAGCAGATCCCAGATCAGTTTTTTACAAACAACATAGAAATAAAACCCTGACCTGAGACCAGCCTCACAATCTCCAACTATAAGAGACATTTCCCACACTGACACCGGTAGCGCATTCCTGCCCGATACATTCAAATACACACACAAATGTACGGTTCACACACACGTAAGCACACACTCCACTGTGCAACGACATGCTTTATAATTAAAGTGTCTCTGCACAACAGTGGATGTTGATTCATCACATTAACCACTGTGAGGTAGATGACATGGTGTGACCTATTGTACGATTTAAACAAACTACACGAGTAATCCCCAAAAGTTTGGGTTTAAATTACACTCTTTCTGGCCTGGTCTTCATCTTCATCATCCTCTTCTCTTCAGCTGACCCAGCACATTCCTGTTTTATTTACATTTGATAATTACAGTGCGATGTTTACATTCACATATCTACAGGCTACTGTAGGTCAACTGTAATCACAGAAAAAACAAAGACCTTATTGGACATGACACGGCCAATAGCATGAGGACAATCAAACACTAAACCCATATATGGAAGGTTTTCCACTGGATATGTGAACCTGGTTGTGGAGATTTGTCGTCTTCGGCATCAGGGGGTCTAATCAGTCAGAAGGGGCGTGCACATCTTTTAGACCACGTGTTGCATCTCTCATGATTTAAAATCTCAAATTTAGGCCCTTCTGATTAAAAAAACTCCTAGTTGCCAGTTACAATAATTGGAACGTTTACTAAGAAAAAGAGTGAAAGAAACTACCACAAAAAATAAACAGAATTTATAAAAGAAAACCAAACAATATCCTCATTTTTCCATGTTGTAAAATTCACAATATCTCCTAAAGGGAAAAACGTACAACATTCAATATTAGCAGGACAGTATAGAAACGTTACCCCTAAACAACATTGAGATACTGTAAACTAACCGTATCAGTAACAATGACAGTTTCTATGATGTCACACACTGCGGAAGGAAACACAATGTTCTGGTAACAGAATACAGCAGTGCTGAGGGGTTTCAGAGAAACTGTCAGGTCACACACTGAGGTCGGCCCATCTTTACCTTCACATCAGTTGAGAGGGCCTGAGGACGCCTCACACCTCAGCTCGCTGCCTCTCTGATTTGTGCTCATATAATGCATGAAACACTAGAAAACAAGTCAGATCCACTCAGTGAAGTTTTCTGAACAGCCCTGATTAAAACAGAACAGATACTGCTAATCTCTGTGACTGACAGTGTTGTCACGTGTACTGAATTTAAAAGCTCATGGCTGGATGGTGTATAAACTTCTGCAGTTTCTTTATGTATTTAGTTTTGGCACATCTTCCTATAAATAATCACGTTAAAACTAGTCATTGCATGTCACACTGTGTCATAACCAGGCAGACACACAGTTCCTGTTATAGGACTGAACACAAAACTGCTGTGATGTGACACAACCGCAGCCAATCAGAACACACATGTGGGATGTTTAATGTGGGCGGAGCCACACAGCTCAACAATACACAAATTAGTTATGAATTAAACAACTTCTCAGACGCACACAGAACAGACGGCTGTTATCATCTGCTGTTAAAATCTTTGTGCCTGATTATAACACAGCAAAAAACACAATAAAAGACTACAAGCGTTTAACTGTCATTTCTAATCTCGAAACAGCTGCTTTTTTGGTTATATTATTATATTTACGCTACAAACATAGTTTGGATTTACAAATATGATACCATGCTAATTTATTATTGAGTGTATGTCGTGGGTATAGATGATAGAGTAGTTAGTGTGACTGTTTTGACCATTGCTCTATTAGTAATATGAGTTCAACTAGTTTGCCCTAAAGATTATATACACTCAACATACACCGAGTTCTGCAACACAGTCATCAGGGGCTCAGCTTTAGCTCCATGACTCTTTATATTTCACATGCACATCCATACAGACACTAAATCTTGTTCCAGTTTATGGTAACACACATTTATTATTGCGAGGGTGAGATACTGTTTTGTGCCGCTTCATAAACATTAGCCAATCAGAATGCTGCTAGACACATGTGAGTGTGCCCTCCGGTTACAATACAACATATAAAGACAAAACACAAAATAAAAAGTGCAAATCCAGCTGAAGTCAAACAGATCAACTGATTGCCATGAGTCACGTTTTATAATGAGATCACAACGTGTCAAATGTAATGGCTTTTTCCTTTCACTGTCAGAGCATCCCACAGTAACTAATATAATAACACAAAACTCTTGCTTACTGGATGTTATTAGGCCAGTGATGCCCTGATAACATTTAAAGTTATTGCACATTTCATGTAATGAAGTATATTCAGTAACAATCACATTCATCACCATCACACACTGCATCTCAGGCAATGACATTTCCCTTCTGAACCCTTCCCCACATCTGAACAACAGCCATGATTTATCACATGTCTGATATGAATGACTGAAACACATTTACGCTGACTGCCTCATTCAGGGTGGATGTTCATTTGGGCATTGAACAAAAGATTAAATCGTAGCTAGAATATGAAAAAACAACGCAATGCAGGTTCTTAAGAGACGTGTCGACAGAACTTATGAAGGATAAAATGATGTTAAACAGACACGCGATGAACTCAAGGAGTTCTGCAGAAACACATTTAACAACAATTTAAACATAATTGCTTTTTAAAACGCTGCTGCTTGTTGTGATTCGACACAGCAGCAACTAAAATCATTTACACTGAAGTTCCTTCAGCAGATTAAAACAAACTTTGGTTTCAGAATGAAAACCATTCGATTGTTCTCGCATCGCGTAAAGTCACTGACATCTTAATACAAGCAAACAAAACTAAAAAAAAGCAACAACAGATGGTGTTTGTGTACATGTTGTCGCAGGCAGATGTAACACAATAGACATGAAAACGTACGATAGACTGTACAAACAAAGAAAAGAATAGGAAGAGAGTGAATGAAGATGTTGGTATGTTGTGTTACACACGGGCCTGCGGTCATTTCTTCATGTGTGTACAGTGTCTTTGATTCACAGTTGCCACGCGTGTACCCATTTCATCAGGGCCAAAAACATCATCTTTAAACAAACTCACAGCCACTATAAAAGCCCCCATCTGGTTTCCATGACACCCAGTCCTGATGTCAAATAATAAACAGAATTCCTGCCAATAACGTGACTTTATGAATATATGGTGATGACCTCACGGCCACCTCCACGCACCAACAGGACCCGGTTGAGACCCTCCATCATGACCTCCATAAACTCCATGTCTGAGACGCATCAGTCAAAGATCAACATACTCACAACAAACACTTTCCTTCTAATGCTCACATACTGCTCGTTCAGTAAGTGTCATTTTAATAACATCTACTGTACTCAAACCTGTACTTTACAGTCAGTTTACCTCAGTTAAGTGATGTTAGCCTTGTTAATACTTAAACCATTTGTCAAGCTGCAATCTGTAACTTTTGCCTCTCTACCGTCATCTGTTTGAAACGCAAAACTATTTTCTAAACACGGATGACAAGTTTCAATTCTAAACTTTAAGAACAAGCTACAAACGCCACATCATCATCATAACATTTACAGTGTGCAGCTATAACTGTAGTAACTGATCACTGATCATTAGCTGACGTGTGGCACACAGGTGTGTGTGTGTGTGTATCAGCTATTTAATAACTTTAAACACTGGTCATTTAATTGGTGGGAGCTACCATCAGTGTAATGTTAGTTTCTGACTGGAGTTGTGATGGGAAGGATACAGTTCTCGTCGCCTCCTCTGTTTTTCGGGGGTCCAGGCATGTTGAGGAGCACCAGGTGAGCGTCCTGAGATTTATTCACCACCACTTCATTCAGTTTGACAGCTGTGTGCATGCAGCGCACGTTCGACTGATTCCTGTTTCACAGTCACACACCACAGAACACACCAGCACAGCTGAAACTCCCGTCTGATAACATTTAATAACATTCAATAAACAGTTATTTGGCTCTGTACTGTCTACTCTTCTCTCTGTTATTTACAGCTTTTAATTTACATTTAGTATTTACACACGGTTTGGACAACATTAGCACTGTTTTAAGACTCCAGCATTTGAAAAGCTGCGATTGTTATATGCAAGCTTGCAGGAACATTTTTAGAATGTTGGGTAATGTTTTCTGAAAGTTTTCTCTTGAAAGTTTTCAAAAAAATGTTTTTGCAGCAACATTAATAGAACATTTTTTCATGTTATATATCAAATTTCAAAACATTATTCCTAAGCTGTCAATGAAATGTTTTAAAAACATTCGAGAATTTAAAAATGTCACATTTTTAGAGTAACATTTTTATAATCAAGCAATAACGTTAATACAACGTATTAAAAAAAAAACAGAACGTTCCTAGGACTTTTAAAGTAACATTTTAAATGTTTTTTTACTTCATGGAAACATTACAGAAACGTTCTTACAACCTAAAATTGTTAGCTGGTTATATGCTTATGTCTGCATTTAAATTCAAGCACAGTTTACACTGACTTACATAATATAAAATGCCGTTTTGATATTAGTGTGCACAGCAGGATTAGACATGCATTTATTCACATGCACACGCCCATAACTGCAGCGTATATTGCAACATCCCAAACACACACAATTCAATGCAAACTTGTGCTCCACAGCGCCACCTGCTGCCACTTACCCTGCATTACAAATACAACCATCGACGTTTACAACTAACAGAAAATAAACTCGTTACACGGAATCTGAGTCACAGTATCATGATGTGAAATGTGTCTCGTGGCACAGCAGGTTAAAAACTGGAGCACAAGTTTTTCTGCATGAGGCGACGACACGGATTCTTCACACTACACGAGCTTCACACAGAACGAGATGATGACTGAGGGAACGCTGGGATGGAAAAACATCCCAGCATGAACAAAGCACACACACACACACACACATGCTGTATAATCCAGTGTGCTTGAGTCAGCCAGTTATATACATACAAATACAGACACACATACAGTACAGAGAAATGTGACTTACAGATTCTCCCACTCTCTAGAAGGTGAAAAACAAGACAGAACAATAAAGACGAGCTTAGACACTTCCACAGGCTGACGGACACAAACACTCACACATACACACCTACACACAAACACACACTCACAAGGGCTGTCACAAAGTCAAATGTTCACTACATGATTATGAAGGCCAAAAAAAATTCACAATAACGATATTATTAGGATATCTGTCTATATTCATCTTTAAATGTATTTTCTCTTATTTTGCTCAATAAACCACACTAGCAGATGGGTCCAATAGCGCCACCTACTGTGTGATGTGTCAACCAGATAATGCTGCTGAATGTACAATATAGATAATCACGTTTATTAACAGCACATTTATTTTCAATACGGTACATTGTGACACCCCTAACACACACACACACACAATAACATTGTGTTAGACCAGTATCATGTTGAATGTATCAGTATCATGACTGTATTCATATTCTTGTCTGTCTGGCATCTTTACTGCGATATTGTTTTTAAAATTAAGTAAAATCAAACTATTACAGTGAATGTAAAGAAACCTGACAAGATCAACAAATACAAAAATACATTTGAATTGAATAAAAATACAAGTAAATTAAATTCATTCACAATGCAAAACATCTTAATGGACTTTAAAAATAGACTTTTTCTTTTTGAGGTGAAATCTTTTCCTATTATTTGTAATAATAAATCTAGACAATATTTATAGAGCCGATGGGAATCTATGAGAACACACAGAGACAGAGGACACATGTTGCATGCGTGACCGTTAGTCATAATGACACGCCATGGTCATGCCGTTTCACACAGCACACACATGCACACTGTGTCTTATCAATACCCAGAATTCTTTGGGGTTTCTTCTAAACAAGCAAGCGTGAGTATGTGAGGTATTTAAACTTGCTGTAGTGCCCAGACCAGCACTGAAGTTACTTTTGCAGGCTATTTTTATTCAGAAGGAATAATGAATATGGCTTTTGGAAATAATAAATACATCATACGCCTCATGGGTTTGACTGGGGTCGGCTTCATCTCTACAGCTCTGTCCTAAATCCACCTCACTGCCTACAGTGCTGCCTTCCAAGAGAACATGCAGTGAGTTTACAGTACTGTAGATGCAGGACGCAGTGTGCGCTAGTGCTAAGTACACTTGATTTCAGGTGACAATGCTCACTTTAATCTTTGGGTTTCTCCTGCGTGTGTGTGTGTGTTCATGTTTATCAGAATGTGACTCACGGTTTCATGTTGAAAAGGTCTCTTACACCCACGTTTGCACTGGGTTCTCGGTTCCGGTTGCGTTCGGTGAAGAACTTCTCTTTGGTCCAGGTCATATGGACTCGTTCAGGTGTGGCGTCGGCCTTGTCGTTTACTGCCGAGTGAGACGCGGTGTTTCTGTCGTGGATGAGCTGAGCCTGTTGTGTCATGACATCATAAAACACTTCATGTCACATGTCTCCAGACAGTATTTTTATCTATTTAAAATACACTTGTTTCATAAAACCCAGAATGAGTCGATGAGACTCATTGAGACTTCTCATGATTTATATTAGAGAACTAAGTAATTCTTAGTTCGTCTACTGTACAAACAGCACACTGTACATGCAAACATATTAGTGTGTAAACAACATCATTCTGTCTTTTTGCATGCAATAGGAAGCGTTCATACAACATAAATGAAGAAAAGCACAAGTCTACTGACTGTTCAGACTAACACACGGACGGTTCTGCTAGAAGGAACAGCGATGGAGATGAAAAGAGGGTAAAACATGATCACACAGATGGGTGTCGAGACGGGCGTACAGCAAATTACGGACACATGCACAATGGAGGGAGGTTTCTGAAGGAACCTGGAACAACCAGTACAGGTACAGAGCCAAAGCTGGTGAAATCATCTGGTTTTCTTCTCCTAACCTCTCGTATGACAGTTCTGTTTAATTCTACACGTGTGACTCTGTACATGTAGCTGGTGACTTCAGGCTGCTGGTCTCTCTACCTCCTCTGGTTTAGCCTCATCCAGCTGGCTGTTCTGGTTATGAACGCCCGAGCCGTGAGCGCTGGGTTGCTTCTTCCTCCGAATCGAGCTACGTGATTCGTCAGTGATGCTCTGAATCTGAGAGCCGGTTCCCAAACGTAGCAGAAATAAAAGAGGGACCACAGACACAAAGCTAAAACACTGAGTCACGGGTCCCGGGCGCGTTTACATCTCTAACCACAACAATAAATCATAATTACACAACAGCAACGACGACAGGCTGATTTTTAAATGTGACTGATTAGCTAGTGTGACATGAATGAACTGAAAGTGTCTGTAGTTGTGACAGATTTTATCACTGTAAACACATTTCTGGCTTCATTAGTTAAATTGAAATGATTCGGTTACATCATTCGGCATGTGAAAAACTGCACGTGGAGACATAATTTCACAATAATTAGAAACAGCAGGTTTAAGATGGTTTTCACTGTAGCACATCACACACAGCAGAAGTCAAACTGATTCAAAGTTCATGCAGCTGCTGTTGAGTGTGTAGAGCAGAAGAAAACATCACCTCTCTCTCTCTCTCTGTGCGTGAGAGCTGCATCTGTCTGAGCATCTGTGAGCGCTGCTCCATCACCAGAGTCTTCTCATAGGTGAAGGCTGAGATATCACTGTCATGCTGCGCGCACACACACACACACACACATACACACACACACACACAGACACACACACAGACACACACACACAGACACACACACAGACACAGACACACACACAGACACACACACAGACACAGACACAGACACACACAGACACAGACACAGACACAGACAGACACACACAGACACAGACACACAGACACAGACACACAGACACAGACACACAGACACAGACACAGACACACAGACACACACACACACAGACACACACACACACAGACACACACACACACAGACACACACACATACACACACACAGAGGAAATAACAGATCAATTGAGCAAAAGATCAACTCTACACAACACAACATTTCTCACTGACATCACAACTCACCATCTCCACGACCTCCACCTCAGCGTTCAGACGGAGGTGATAGAGGAACATCTGCAGGTCCTTCTTCATCTGGATGCTGTTGTCATCCATCTGAGCCACAGTGAAGATGCGCATCTTACACTTCCTCCACACCTGCAACACAAAGACATTTTAATTCAGCATGCTTTGATTTGAGTGTGATGATGTCATCATGATGTCATGATGATGTCACAAACCTTGTGCTGTCGCAGAAGAAATGGAAGCAGCATCAGCATCCCACCGTCATGGACGATCCACCACACATCAATAGTGCCTTCAGTGAGACGCTCCTGATGAGGGAAATTGTCCACGTTCTTGGCCACCAGAAGAGCCTGATGAGCGGCGGTCGTCTCTCGAACCGTCTCTGTGGAGGAGATCAGAAGATCAGAAGAGCAGGAGAGCAGGAGATCAGAAGAGCAGGAGATCAGGAAACAGAAGAGCAGGAGATCAGAAGATCAGAAGAGCAGGAGATCAGAAGAGCAGGAGATCAGAAGAGCAGGAGATCAGGAGATCAGGAAACAGAAGAGCAGGAGATCAGAAGAGCAGAAGAGCAGGAGATCAGAAGAGCAGAAGATCAGAAGAGCAGGAGATCAGAAGAGCAGGAGATCAGAAGAGCAGGAGATCAGAGGAGCAGGAGATCAGAAGAGCAGGAGATCAGAAGAGCAGGAGTTCAGAAGAGCAGGAGTTCAGAAGAGCAGGAGATCAGAAGAGCAGGAGATCAGAAGAGCAGGAGATCAGAAGAGCAGGAGTTTAGAATAGAGCAGAAGATCAGAAGAGCAGGAGATCAGAAGAGCAGGAGATCAGAAGAGCAGGAAACAGAAGAGTAGAGGAAAACATTGGTAAATGACAGACAGAAATTCACAGCAACACAAACCTATGAAGCTCTTCCATGACTGTGGGTCGTTGGACTGTTTCCAGGATGTGGGCCAGGCCATCAGAACGCTGTTGTGCTTCATCCCCCCGAGACCAGCTGACTGGACGAGGTGAGAGATTCCGTCCCGCAGGTTGGACGACACCACAACGTGACAGAAACCTTTGGTCTTCTCAGCTGCCATGACAGATTTTATGTTCTGTGGTAGTAAATACATTTAATTCAAACATTAGTGTGAGTTCATCTGTGATTATTAGAATCATTTAATAATTAACACGATAACATGAAACAACACGTCACAAGAGTTTATGAACTGTACTTCATACTGTTACCACTAGATGTCAGTGTGACTGTAATAACTGATCAAAAGTCAATCGCCTTATGTCGTATTAATGGTCAAGAAATCCTTATCTTTTAGTTTATGGATAGAATGTAATATCTTAAAGCAGCTTTAAAAAGTGTTTAATTCCTTTCAAATATTTTCCAGAACGTCACTATTTTTTAGCGCTCTTTAGAACTTCTCTTCTACAATCATTGAATAAAGCGTCAAAATCAGGGACATTATACTTTATGAATTAAATCATGTTTTCATTTCAAAATGTATAACAAATGCTAAATGTAAATGATAATTCATTGTTGTCATTTGTGTTGTAAGTCCAGGACTCTTCACAATGTTTTCACATAACATATAAAAACACACACACGAACGATCAAGAGCACAGATCATCAACATCTGATGTGGTTTATGAATGCTGGCACACGTGAGCTGACTGTATGTCTGTACCTGTTCTGCTCGTTTGGCTTCAGTCTCTTTGGTCAGGTAAGTTCCCTCCAGCACTGAGCCCACGATGGTCAGACCTTTACCAGCCTTCAGCTGTGTGGTGAAGGACAGAAGACGTGGATGTTTCACCGCCAGCTCAGAGTCCAGATTCAGCAGAACCAGCAGCTGAGGCCTGGAGACAGATGAACAGAACATCAGAGAACATCAGACAAACCCATGACATCTTACATGCTCATTAAAAACCTCCAACTCTGCATTATTAAAAGACTTTTGTTGCTAAATGACAAAGCTTCACAAGTCAACAGTGTGTTTTCTGTTGAACGGTGAAACAGATTCTCTTTTTAAAATTGAACTCTCACGGATTGTTTTGGGGGATTAAGAGATTAAACATCACAATGAAAGGTGTGATGCTTTCATGTAAATGATGATAAACTGAGAGTTCAGACCAGGATACCCATCAGTATGATTAATAACATGTTTGAGATTAATCACAGTTCAACTGAGAAACTCCCGCTGATCAAACCCAGAGGTGACTGTCCAGTAAAGACACTGAGACACCAGAAAACATGGATGAAGATTCTCTCCCTCTTGCACAGATGTCACTGAACACAGATCAGATGTGATGTTATGGATTAAAGCTGCGATCTGATTGGTTCTCAAAGAACTTGTGTTGCGTCTCACTGGAGACTCATGCTTTAATGACTGTGTTTAATAAGAGATTACTGAGATGTTTAGGAGAGATGAAACACTGATACTCTTACCCTCATAAAACCTCACAGTATACGACACACAAAGATTATTACAATACTGGTGACACGAGCTGGACAGTATGACAGTATATACCACAGAATATACAGTATACACCGCAACATGTATCCTGAACAATCCTGAATCATCTCATGACATATCAAGCACTTGGTCACAGATGCACTAGTAAACATGTGTTTTCATCAGTGTGTGAACTGTAAAGAGTTTTGTGCTGAAACGATCTTCACCTCCAGTTTTTAGTGTGGGGCGGTGCCTCCTCCAATCGGATGAGAGCAAAGCGCGCAGCATTGAGGGACAGACCTCGAATCCCATCGCCCCACTCCTTCTCTGCCCTGCACACACACACACACACACACAGAAACACACATGCAGACACGTGCAGGCACACACAGGGACACACAATCAACTTCAAAATCAAAATTAAAGCCGCTTTACCTGTAATCAGCTTAACATCTGATGTGACGCGCACACACACACACACACACACTCTGCAGCTCTTACCCGCGGTATTCAATGTATTTGTAGATGCAGCCAGCGATGAGCATGGCCACCAGAGCGTAGTACCAGGACGAGATGAACATCAGAGCCAGACACAAACTCATGCCCAAAAACGACAGAGTCCTGAAACAACACAAACAATTCACTGAAATCAAACGAAATCACAAACATGACCTTACGAACATAATCAACTTATTAATCAACACTGTTTCTTTACAGTAACATGCAGTGATGGATCATGCACACACCACGAGTGTGTATCAGATCTGTCTGCTATAACTGCCTGTGTTTGTTTATCTCAGAGAGATGCGTAACGAGTCATTCATTAACAGAGACAGACTCAGAGAGAGACAGAGATTCAGAGAGTCTGATAACCAGATCAGGTAAAATGATCTGTAACAGGTCAAAGGTTAAGAACTCCATTTGTATTGTTAGAGTCAAAATGCTAAAACAAATGTTTTTGTTTATTTTACTTTTTGTCCATAATAATTTCGTTATTATTATTGTTCTGTCTATTTTTCTAGCTGTTGAGGGGATGTTGTTTTGAAGGTGAAGCTTTGATGAAAGATTTTAAAGAGATTCGCTGATGAATCAAGCACAATGACATCAGGAACAAGCATTCAGTAGCTCATCAGCTTCAGTGAAGGCTTCGTCTGTACCAGTGGTAGTATTTGAAGCGCGGCCTCCAGTTGGGTGTTCTCAAGAGCGTCTGCAGAGCACACGCCAGATTCACGAAGAGATAACACATCAGAAAGAACCTGAAGGAGGAGACATACACAGTCAGAACACAGTCTGTTACTCAGTACAGATGAGCCAACATCAGACGGAGGCGAGTCTCACATCGACAGTATTGGAGCTACAGCATCGAGAGAGGCGATGAGAATCCCACTCTCACAGATCAGAGCCGTCAGCAGAAGAGCCCACGTCGGTTCTCCGTTAGCTTTACCATGACCAAACACCTGAAACGATCACATGACACTCAGACCGCTGTGTACCGGATTGTATAAAATAATACAAATAAACAGTGAGTGCTGGGCAGCACAACTGTAAGTTTACAGTTTAGATCAGACCTCTAGAAAGGGCACAATGCCGTCTCGAGCAATGGCCTGCAGCAGTCGGGGGGCGCCGGTGAGACTCTGAAGCCCCGCCCCACAGCAGGAGAAGAACGAACCAATCACAATCACCCAAGGAGAGGGCCAGGACAGAGTGCCAATCACCAAGTTCCCTTTAACAGAGTCTCCAAACCTAACACACAACATGATGTTTATGAGAACTAACAGTGTTCCAGAACCTCAGTCTTCATGCGCAAATACATCAGAACATACATAAATGTTCATACATAAAACAGATAAAATCACAGTAACACAAGGCCTCTCTCAAGATATTTTATAAAGATGTGCTCGACTGCAGTGTGGAAATTGTTGCACCATTACGGCTAAATGCCTGTAAACAAGCTTTCCACAAAAACAGGGTGTTATATAAAGTTGATTTCCCCATATTTTCATCCAGGAGAACAAGATGGAAACTGAGAAACAGAAAGCAGCTCACTTGTCTCGGAGCACCACACCCTCGATGCAGGCGCCAAACAAAACCACACAGGAAAGATCTGAGTTACATGCTTAAGAAAACAATTCTTCACAGAATCAAAACTCAATCTCATTTTGGCTCACCTAAATATTACCAATTTAAATTGAAAAAATGTTTTTTAAGTGAAGATTTTGAATTTTGAAGTGTGGGCGGAGTCTGAACTGAGGGAGGTGTGGGTGGAGTCTGGACTGAGGGAGGTGTGGGTGGAGTCTGAACTGAGGTAGATGTGGGTGGAGTCTGGACTGAGGGAGATGTGGGTGGAGTCTGAACTGAGGGAGGTGTGGGTGGAGTCTGAACTGAGGGAGATGTGGGTGGAGTCTGGACTGAGGGAGATGTGGGTGGAGTC
>JAZGTI010010682.1:7500-17420 GCA_036877585.1 Botia kubotai | reverse complement strand
TCTCTGTTCTCTCTCTGTACTCTCTCTGTTCTCTCTCTGTACTCTCTCTGTTCTCTCTCTGTACTCTCTCTGTTCTCTCTCTGTACTCTCTCTGTACTCTCTCTGTACTCTCTCTGTACTCTCTCTGTTCTCTCTCTGTACTCTCTCTGTTCTCTCTCTGTACTCTCTCTGTACTCAGGTATACTGTGTTTGGTGTGTTTGGTGTTTAAAGTTCATTTTGGCACTCACGCTCCACCCGGGACCCTCACGCTGCCCACTCGGTCGCAGAAGCCATGAGCCCAGAGGGTGGGCACATCATCTTCCTGGATCTCCATCTTGTTGCCCTGGAAGTCAGACAGCTCATACAGGCAGATCTTGTGCTCCATGGGATCCTGGATGCAGGATTGTGGAAACAATTATTTAGAAGCCTCTAGAAGCCTCTAGCTTCTGACGCATGAAATGCCTCGTTACTGAACAGACATGTTCATGTTCATACCATGCGGATGGGTCTGAGGGACATGAGACAATCACTGCGGTAGCTGTTGGACCAGGTGTCCCAGCGAGGATACTCGCCCTTCTCCAGAATAAACATCTCACCACGGAAGTTAGTCTGCTCGAAGGCAACAAAGCTGAAGACGTGAATGGCAGGAAGTGATGTGGACCAGACAGAGGTGAAGATGCCATCAGCAGAGTGAAGAAAACAGAAAGAGGGGTGTGAGAAATAACAGCAAGAGTATGAAAAAAGATGATAGCAGCATTAGAAAAGACATCAGTGTGCAGTGTTTCTCCACAGCCTGTGCAGCTCTCCATCCACATTACATGTTATCCATCCATAGTGACTTACGGGCCGCACTCCACAATGATACTGCGAACTCTGTCCATTCCACGCTCACAAACATTCATGCACTCATTCTGGACCTCCATCATCCTGCCCTGGAAGTTCTCCTGGTCGAACAGGAAGATCTGCAACAAGAAGTTTGGGAAGCAGAAGACTCTTAGTGTTGACTGGGAACAGCTATCAATTAAATAAACCGGATGTGGATTATGTAGACCAGTAAGGCATATCAATCTTTCTGTAATTATCTTTACTAGGTCCACGTTCATCTCAGATGTTCTCACGTTTTGTGATGATACTTCAAACATCTTGTACCGAAACATGACGACTTACTCTGTAGTTTCCCATCATTCCAGGATCTCCGGTCTTGGAGGTCTTGCTGCTGGGAGCTGGAGCTCCCTTGTCTTTGGCATCAGTGCCCTGAGTGGAGGACTTGGTGGCCTGAGACATGGTGATGGGGTTCAAGAACGTCTGTGAGGAGATGAGCAGAAGGTTGGAAAGATTAAGTTCAGGGCTTAGTGTGATGGGAGAGGTCCTCCATTTGAAGACCTGAGGGTTTTTAATGCAGTAAGAATGAGGTTTGGTAGGGATTGGTCTTTATGTTTTCAAAATGGTTGGTTACAATTCTCAAATCCAGAAAAAGCATAAAAATAGGCAAATCCAGGGCTGTAACCCCCACTGCAATTCTGATGGCCTTGAAGACCAAAGCAGGTAGTTATTGGAAACATTTGTACTGTATTGTGTCTGGATGTGTTTGCTGGGCCCTTACCTGCTTGAGTACAGCTGTAGTGTGCTGGGCTGGCTGGCTCGTGCTGGCCCCCTCTCATCAGTGCTGTACCTTTTATACCCTGGCAAGGGGAATGTAGAGGGGCTTGGCATACAATAGAAACCCCCCGTCATCAGAGTCGGTCTGTGCCAAAGCCGCAGGGTCATCGCATAGCCCAGAAGTCTCTCCCGCACTGCCTGTAAGCAGTTTACAGTCAATGGAAATTCCTGACTGGTGCACTTTCCCCTGCGAGTTGTCGCGTTATCCTATAGACTGCATATGGAGGAGAGGTTAGCTCGGGTCAGAGGTCATGTGATGCTAATGCTTATTACAGTCCATCAGACTGTTTAACTGTGTGAAGATATAGAGCCAGTGCTGTTTGACTCATAAATCACTGATAACTGATAGATACATATTTATATTTTAAACCACAGATCATGTTTATTGTACAGGAATATCTCAAACACTTCTGAAAATGAGTAACAGACCGTTTTCATCTCCAAAACAGACGTTAAAGTTCATTGTTTTTCTTACATGATTTTTTTTTCATAAAAAGGGTAAATATTTACTCTGCTGAAGCCTCACTAATAAAACACATAAATAATGTATTAAATTATATATATATATATATATATATATAAGCAGCATTTGTGTTAACATTGATTTGAGTCTGTGTTTTCAAACGGACTGTTCACTGCACATCACAGTAAATAAAAGTGAAGCTAAACATTCATCTAAACATCATAAACATCTTTGTGTCATAAAGCTGCTGGATGGTGATTTGCTGAAGATCTCAGAAGTTTTCATGCTGAATGTCGAGCAGTTTTAGAAAACTATGCTAGTAATTAGTTTGTTCATGTGGCAAAATGTTCCATTTCTCCTGTTGTTTCTAAAATAAACTGTTGTATACAGCACATTGACCAATCATTTCTGTGGAAAACAAAGTTTCTGTGAAGTCATGATGTCCTAACAGCCTTCAGTGAAGTCAGTCTGCAGGTACAGTTACTGTAAACAATAAAACATGCAGGGAACCTCTCCTGTCAGTCATTCTCTTAACACCCACACATGTGCATTTACTGCGCCAACACAAAAGCAGCACGATGACTCAGAGCCAAGATCTCCACCTTCTCATGCTGTACACGGTGCTGCCTCACACACTGTCCACATGTATGTATGTATGTATATATGTATGTATGTATGTCTGTATGTCTGTCTGTCTGTATGTATGTATGTATGTATATATGTATGTCTGTATGTATATATGTATGTATGTATGTATGTATATATGTATGTATGTCTGTATGTATGTATGTATGTCTGTATGTCTGTATGTATGTCTGTATGTCTGTATGTATGTATGTCTGTATGTCTGTATGTATGTATGTCTGTATGTATGTATGTATGTATGTCTGTATGTCTGTATGTCTGTATGTATGTCTGTATGTATGTCTGTATGTATGTATGTCTGTATGTATGTCTGTATGTATGTATGTCTGTATGTATGTATATATGTATGTATGTATGTATGTCTGTATGTATGTATGTCTGTATGTATGTATGTCTGTATGTATGTATATATGTATGTATGTATGTATGTATGTATGTATGTATGTATGTATGTATGTCTGTATGTATGTATGTATGTCTGTATGTATTTATATATGTATGTATGTATGTATGTATGTATGGTCTCCAGGTCCGATCGTTCAGGTGATAGTGTCATGTTTGCAGTTATACAGCTGTATAGATTTAACCCCTCCATTATCAGCTGGACAATGGCAGGCCCCTCCCTCCCTGCTGACCTGGGGTTTTTACTGGGCCTTTTGCCAGGGGAAGCTTTAAAAGGGAAGATGCACATGCCAGCCTCCACTCTCACATCAGGACGTCCCAAGGGCATCGAAGCGAGGTGAGTTGTGTTCTCCTGCTTCATCTGTCTGGCCCTGTCCACACACACCTCCCTCACAGATCCTCCAGTCTGAGCGCTAGCAGAGCTGGAGCGACACACCACGAGCAGCTGCTGTTTTCAGACTTTATTTCAGAGACAGAAACAGCTGAGAGTGATTCTAACCTCATTCTGAATGTGATAAAAATCACACACACATTTAACTTGTGTTGACACAAACTTTACTTTCATTTAGTTTTTTCAGTGCTGAGAATGTTTTATATGTTTTTACTGTGTTTATGTACGTTTTTACAGGGGTATATGTTATTTTTACTGTGTGGATGTTGGTGTGTTGAGTTTTGCACTTGGTATTTGACAGTGTGAGCAGTTGATTTGTCTGCAGTGGATATTTGTTTGTCACTATAATATTTAGTGATAGCAAGTATTTGCTGTTTTTGTCTAATATGATTCATCTTTCGTGCAGCTCTGAACCGCTTGTACAAAGTTGCTCTTTGTTTTTGACACAGATAAGATGACTCACCATTGCACCAAGTTTTCCGGCCATTGGAAGGTACGTCTGACTGTCACTCATTAACATCTCCAAAACAAACATATCCACACAGTTCCATACAGTGAAGTGCTGCCAGGAACACTGTTTTATTTTGGCAATATTCATAATCTTATCATTTAATTTAATATAATTTTCATAGTTTGTAATGTTAGAATCTTTCTTGATTCCTGTGAAATTCCTCTGGAACTTTTATATTCATTTATATCCCGTTTAAATTTCCTATCCCACAATGCAACTCTTTAATTGGGCCCTTGAAATCATTTTAAAGGTGTCCCCCCTCTGTGTTGCAGATCATCGTGTATGATGAAGAATGTTTCCAGGGTCGTCACCATGAGTTCACCTCAGAGTGCTGTAACGTCATGGAGTTTGGGTTCGAGAGCGTGCGCTCATTGAGAGTGGAGAGCGGAGCGTGAGTTTTCTTACACCATTGTGGGTGAAATACCGGACTGTTAACATACATTCCCTGCCACACTGACACTGCTGTTAAACCAGTATAAGTTTCAGTGACCAGATCTTACACTGACAGATTAATAGGGTTTGGGTTCAATGGGATCTTTAGGGTTATGGGTTTAACTTCATAAGCTTGCATACATGACAATAATTACCAGAAAGCTGGATATGCAGTGTGTGTCAGGTCATATTGTTTGCAAAGGCAGGCGGGGAAACACTCAGCACAGAACTAATACATGAACCTGTGCTTCTGTGCAGGTGGGTGGGCTACGAGCACGCCTCCTACCAGGGTCAGCAGTTTGTTCTGGAGCGTGGGGAGTACCCTCAGTGTGATGCCTTTGGGGGAAGCAATGCTTACCACATCGAGAGGATGACCTCCTTCAGACCCATCTCCTGTGCTGTAAGTTCTCAAAGACCTCAGAGCTGTCAGTCAAAACTAAAACATTCAACATAAGCCTCTTTCACAATGGATTGTTATTTATTTGTTTGATGATCAGTGTTTCATTGACTGACTGTGTATGTGATGTACCTGCACACAGAACCACAGGGAGTGTAGAATGACCATCTATGAGAGGGAGAACTACCTGGGCCGCAAGGGAGAGCTCAGTGATGATTATCCCTCTCTGCAGGCCATGGGCTGGTGCAACAATGAAGTGGGTTCTCTGCGTGTTCAGTCTGGAGCGTGAGTTTCTCTCATTAACGTCTTCTTCTCATGTCTTTAACCCTTCTGGTGTTTTATTCATGCCTGTATTGAGTCAGGACGTGCTTTAACTCATTACTATTCCTCACTCTGCAACAGGTTTGTGTGCTACCAGTACCCTGGTTACCGTGGATACCAGTACATCATGGAGTGTGACCGCCACTGTGGGGAGTATAAATTCTTCAAGGAGTTTGGCTCTCATGCCCAGACTCCTCAGATTCAGTCCATCCGACGTATCCAGCAGTAACCAAACTCCTCCTCCCCCCTCCCTGCCAAAACTCTCATGCCCCTTTCTGCCCCATGCTAAATAAACCGTCTTTCTTAAACATCACTGAGCTCTTGTTAAAGATCTGTGTCCAGAAGGGTTTATTCAAAGAGTCAAATAGCAATGATTTCTGCTTTCTCGCAAAACTATTTTCAGAAAAATTCACTTTGTTTGTAATATTGGGAAATTGAAGATAACAAAATTCAGAAGAAGAAAATATAACAAAAAAAGAAGTCAATGTTTTTAGTACACGTGGTTAAAAGTTTTTTCACCTGTCTGTCAGTTCTGTGTCTTTAAAATGACGTGATGAACTTGCGTTCACTTTCCGCCAGAGGGAGCGATAACCCTTCAGAGCAGATCAACACAGACAAGACTGCTTTAAAACAACTCGATCAGAAACTGAACAGATCAATAACTCTTCCTGGAGAATGAACAGAAACACCTCAAACGTGCTTTATTCTGCTGCTGCAGTGTTGATTAAAGAGGTGGGACGCGCTTATGCAACAGTTTGTATTTAGATAACACTGACGTCAGTCATCGTACCAGTCTCACTGGACCGGTCCGAACCACGAGGTAAGCCGAGCTTATGAATATTAATTACCTACAGTGACGTGAATCCAGTAGCTTTAACTGATTTGTTGAAAGGTAAGTGGGCGTTAGTTGTAACGCCCACAGTAGTAATCGGTTTCTGAATATAAATTAGGTAACGTGACTGGAAAGGTTACGAAGCAACGTCAACACCATCTCATTAATATTCACGAAATAAACCTTCACCTTAGTAGGTTTAGTAATTCTGTGTTCTGTATTTTCGTGCTTTTTCACTGTAAGACAATAGACTGTAAAGTAATAGGAAAGAGAAATGAAAAACAATCAGATAAACAAATACAAACAAACATTAATATGATGTGAGTGATTAGTAATTCATTCTAAAATGAAACCTTTTACACTCAATGTTTAATGTAATTGGACGACATTTTAAAGCAATGCAACAACAATTTTTGCTTGGATTGTAATTTCAAGTCGTGTGAGTCCCGTTCTGCCTCACGGCTCTTCTCCAGCGCCTGGTTTTGCTGCTCCAGCGCCTGGTTTTGTTGCTCCAGTGCCGGGTTTTCTGTCCGGCCGGTCGTCGGGAGGAAGTGCAGCTCTCAGAAGAGGCTGAATTTCACGACGCGCTGCGGGGCTCAGCTCACCTCGAGCACTACAACATAAAACAGTCATTTCTTCCCTCATGGATTAATCCTGCTGAGGTGTCAAGAGGTTCTGCTTCCCGAAGGCTCTGAACTGAATCAGACGGATGTTGTGTTGTTGTTGAACGATGTCGGAAGAGATGAAGATTTGTATCTGCGACCCAAACACGAGTGGAAGAGAAAAAAGTCGTTTCTTTCTGCAATAACATCGGAAAATCAAAATCAACCCTGTTCTGGAGGAACGCACACTGAAACCCCCAGAACCAGCGGAGAGGATTCATACTGGGGGTTAAAAGCCACGTCGTGTTGTTGTTGTTGTTGTTTTTAGGCTCATAGTTTCGTCCATACACGCTTGAGTTTGAGACGCACAGCCATGCACACGAAGTTCCGCAAGATCTAGCAGAGATTTCAGGGCGACCCCAGTGAATGTCACGCAGTTATAATCTTTGACAGGTCGCGATCTGATCGACGTACTTCGTCACAGGATCTGATTGTTTGTATGTTTATGTCGTGCTGTTTCGTCGGACCACGTTTTGTGTCACCATCACGACTGTGTTATTTAGAAAAAGGAAGCACTGCTTCACATTCACTTGTTTAATTTTCTAGCGCCCCCCTCTCTTATAGATATTACCTATCTGACTACAAAGAAATAGACTAACAAGCGAGCAGGTCGAGTTGAAGAGGTTTTAAGAAAGAACACGACAATGGGCCCTGACAGAAATACAGTCTGTTTATCTGAATGGTACACTTTAATTCTGTCCCTTTAATTGGCCTGTGGGATCAGAAAAAAACAGCTCGGGTCTGATCTGTGCTTTATTAGACCGCTGCCGAAGCAAGGGGAGGGCAGATCTTAACCATCACAGCACAGAAATGTGGATCTGTCTGTGATTATAACCACAATATAACGCGTGCACCTTCCCTTCAGATCAGTTCTTACCTTCTCGACTCGTTTCTCGCAGTTGTTGGGTGATAAGGAAATAATCGAGTTCTTGTCGCCTCGATAGGCGTCATTCATGTTTATCGTTACGCCTTTTAAGAAGAGGATACATATGACTCGCGTTATTTGTGGTTTGTTGCTGACAGCTATATAAGTAAAAAATAAATAAGGTTAAACCGTAAACCACTGACTGCTAATTGAAACTGGTCATACTGGTTGTCCATTCTCATCTCTTGCTTTTTCAGAGTCTTGCTTTTATATTTTAAAATCTTCAGGATATTCTTTTGCCCCTCCTTGCTTGTTTATGAGTTTATTCTGTACCACATTGATTGTTAAAGGCTTGCATTATTTTTGTGTTATAATTGAAGGGTGTTTGGCATCGAGGGCCTGATCTTTCTCTGTAGCACGCGTGTGTAGTTAACCTGCGTGTGTAGTTAACCTGCGGCCGCAGGACTGTCTCACACTGAGCTGTGTGTGATTCGATGACGGTCGTTCCACCAGCAGGAGCGTTTCTCGCGTTCAACTCACCCGAGGGGTGCTGCTGGTGGAGGGGGGCATCTGCAGCCAAAAACAGTCTTTATCGATGTTATCACCATCTTGAGTTACTGTTTGAAAAACTCTGGAGATGTCATGCACAAACACCTTTCCTCTCTAGACAGGCCGCTAGTGGAACTCTAGTGGTTTCTCTGTATATAAGAACGCTATAGATTTTCCTTTTGTTTTTCTGATGATTTTTGGAGAGTTGTCGGCCACGATGGTTGATGTTTGAGATCCTCTGAGGAAATAAAGACGCTCATTAAAGAACGGGCTGGAGCTCGCGCATCATCATCATCATCAGACACATCTCCCGCGCTCGTCTGAGTCCGCGCGCCACCACCCGTCCCCTCACGTTCCGCTTCTGGTACCGTTAACGACCCGGTTCGACCCACAGGGCTCAAACATGGCGGACCTCGAAGCGGTTCTCGCCGATGTCAGCTACCTGATGGCGATGGAGAAAAGCAAATCGACTCCAGCGGCCCGGGCGAGCAAGAAGATCATCCTTCCTGAACCCAGGTACGAAAATACCATAGAAATACCACAACGTGTACATGAGACGGGTTAGGTTTAGTAGCATGCTATTATCATGTGACATCTCTTGAACCTGACAGTACCGCCGCAGTTATTTTGGGTGAGTCTTGTCTGTTTAGATTCTCATGAGTGAGGTTGTATTGAGGTTGTATTTTGGTTGTGTATAGTTCGGCGAGTATTTTGCGGCGGTTCAGCAGTTACTGCGGCCTGCTGGGTAAACTCCACCATGTGAATCAATGTCTCTTATCACCTGTAGATGTGACCCGGGCTGAGGGTGATAATACTGCACACAGGTCGAAGTTCTGAAAGAGCGTTTCACGTTTGTGTTGTACACTCATCAGTTCACACAGCTGCCCTCTGCTGGGGGACTTGTGTTTGTTTTGAGTGGTTAGGCATTGGAAACGGTGAAGCGGACAATATCTGATCGCTTGTGTTTCAGTTATAACAGATAATTTAATGTGCTGGCAGTTAATAGCTGTGCTGATGGTACCTGTTCTCTCAGAGATCATATAAAGAGCCCCTTGTGTGTTTTGTGTGTTATTAACACTGTCTAAAACCCGCAATGGCAACATGTACTATACTGTCACTGTTGAGGTAGTTATTCAGCACCGTATTAAGACAGCATGTTAAAAATGATGTTACGAGCTGCTTTTAATAATAAACCTTAGAGCAGTAAAATGTAATGGTATTTCAGATTAACTTGTTCATGTCATGGAATCACTATGGTGATAGTCAGACTTTGTGGTTGTATAATGTATAGCCTGTATTTCTTCACAGAGCAGGTTTACACAAGCATGTGGCTCAATGTAGCTGTCATTTGTCTGGAACTGCTTTAGTTTTAAGTAAAACAGTGCAACACTTACACATGGCGAGTGAAGTGTCTCAAGTTTGGTATCAGGTATTGTTTAAGGGTAAACAGATAAGACTAGTTAGAGGTGCATTGTTCTTGGAAATCTGGGCTACAAAGCTCTAAAGCTTTTATACTAATATGTTTTCTAGTGGAAAAACAAGCACAAGAAGGCGCAGACATCCTAGCAGCTTTAAAAGAACATTACTGAACATTATTTACAGGATTGTTGTTAACTTGATGCTGTATGTATTTGTTTGAATAGCTTGCATTAACATCTTTGTCACAGATTGTGGTTTTGATGTAATATTTTTTGATTGTTCTGGTGTAAGTGGACACTAGGTCCAGACATAACACAGAGAACACAAAAATCATGCTGTAATTTAATCACCATTGAATTTCTCCAAAGGTGTATCTTTCAAATGATGCGAGA
>JAZGTI010010682.1:0-5000 GCA_036877585.1 Botia kubotai | reverse complement strand
TCACCACAGGTAATCCTGTTCATGATATCCACATGCTCTGAATGTACAGTGAATCCATGTGAAACATCAACAGTAAAATGTGGTGAAAATGGATTTTCACTAATGCACTCATCTGAAGTCGGCTGCAGATATCTCCGGTTCTGTCTAAACACAGATGTGAAGCTGGAGACCAGAGTTCTCTGGGTGCCGCTAGTTCACAGTGCCGAATCTGAATGTCAAATGTGTCATTTTGCATCTGACCAGAGGAAGCTGATAATGACTCAGGGTCTGGTTACATAACCAGTTGCTTCCTTCTGTCCTTCTTTTAACTCTGCCTGGCTGTGGTATCTCGTGTTTGTTTAATGACTAGATTAGTGTTCATGAAAAAACGTTGTGCGTTGTGTATTTCAGAGCGTTTCTAAGACCGTCGTTTCATTTTCAGACGGTTACGGGCTGATGTTTGATGTTGTGTTTGATCCAGCAGGACTGCATGTGTTGTCTCGTGTTACTCAGTGATGTTGATTTCCTGCTAAGCGCTCAGTGTTTTTATCCGTCACTTCCTGCTGTGAAGACCTCACACTCGCTGTGATCCACCTACTCAAATGAGACCTAACGAGGAGCAGTGAGGTGAGGATGATAGGCCAGGTTCCGCTGTCTCCGTTCCAATCGTACAGTCACACAAGTGTTTGCATTCTGACTGCAGTACTTCACATTATCTAGATGTTCCAGTAAACGATGTTATGAAAAGCATAGATAAATATTTACTCAAGTAATATTCAGCAACAGGCTCATTTAGTCAGTAGATCCTTTTTCTCCTGTCAATAAAGAAGTGTCACACTGGGCCAGTTCAGTTCTGTTCCTGTAAAGCCGAGTCCAGAGTTTAGTTCCAACCCTAATCAAACATCTGAACCTGCTATTCTGATTCTTCAGGATTACTTGGAAATATCAGGTAAAAGCTAAACTCTGCAGGATTTGGCCTACCGGGAATGAAAAAGCGCTGGACTGTGAAATACTGAAGTGTATCTTGCCATTTGACAAGATTGGCTAGATTTGTACTTTTTATAAAGAAAATGTGAGTGTGTCTTTACCGTGCAGAACACAGCACCATATTGCTGGGGAGGTCATGATATGAAACTGTTAAGATGTTCTGTGTGGCTCAGTCATTGTTCTGTAATCTCTAGTGTTTGTAGTTTAGAGAGAGAAGACTGATGTGTTAGCTGTTTGGAAAACAGTAATAGTGATGCCTGCTCTATAAGTCAACACCACCAATAATGACTCATGACAGTGTGATAAATCAGAAGTTTCTGAAGCTCCACAGAGCTGCAGAGTTCATCTCCAGTCACACCTGCTGGATGTTTCTGTCAGTTCCAGAGGTCTCGGTCATCTGCTTCAGGTGTGATTCATTAGTACTGGAGATGATCTGCCTTTGGATACATTCAAATTGATCAACTTTGTTCCAAGTGTTGCTGTTAATATTGGTTTTAATGTGTTCAAAAGCTATGGGAGCGGTTACAACACACATCTTCTGTCTTTTGATTGTGTCAGACAAGAGTAACTTTTCACCTCTTCCCCTCTGTGCTCACAGACAACACTGAAACTCTTCTGTTTTGTCCACGGTTCCCTCAGACTCCTTCAGAAAGCTGGACAGGAGAAAGATCCTGCAGGGTTCATCTCAGTTGCGTTCTGCAGCTCGTCAGAGGCCTGAAGCATTGATGCTTTGACATGTTAGTTTAAGGGTTTCGTCCTGTACAGGAAGTCACAACTGAGTGCAATAAATAACGCGTAGCAGCAGTGACAGTTCAGAGATGAGCTGCTCTGTTTAACACAACATGATGGCGGATCAGTACAGTGACATACAGCCTGTGCTGAGCTGTGTCAGTGTGACTCCAGTTTTCAGCTGATAATGCTGTCGTTTCATCCCTCTGCTTTAGTGCTCTGTGACATTTGTACTGTGATCAGTAGATGCTGCACTGCAGTGTTTGTGTGTGTGTGTGTGTCTCTCTGTCTCTCTCTGTTTACCTCGCTGCTCTTGTACTTGTTAGTGTGTTTCACTTTGTGGCAGAATGTTTTGAATGAGGTCTTGAACTACATGAAGAAATAAATGTCTGTGGTTCTGTTTCCACACTCGTGTATCTTCCTGCTCTTCTGCATCATTAAAGAAACTGATTGTTGTCATTTGCTCATCCTCATGTCATTACAAACCTCTGTGAATGACTGACTTTCTGGAACACAGAGGACGACATTTTGAGAATCGGCTGCTTTTTCCATAAAGAGAATCACAGAGCTGCCAAGCTGCTGAAAGGACCAAAAACCAAGATGTCTGTTTGATTTGTGTGTTCAGGGTTTTCTGAGGCCATGTAATATGAGTTCTGAAGTTCTTTATTTCTTGTGTTGTTTTTCATTTTGCAAATGTCTTTGTGTTCTATAAAGGGAAAGTAAGTCAGGTAGGTTTGGAATGACATGCGTGCGAGTTAATTGTGACAAAATGTGCATTTTTTGGGTGCAATCACAGCAGATTGTATCTGATGAATATTAAAGAGTAGCTGTAGCAGAACTTGTTTGGTCAGAGATGAGAATGCTCTGGTGTGAGTCAGTGTACATTGATAAACAGATGAGCTTTCCCTTCATTTACTGGCCTGCCCCCCTCCAAACATCACTTATTACAGAGACTCCACCCACTCTGTCATCTGTACTGTTTTAACAATGACCATCAAGAGCTGTCACAACTGCCCCTGAGCGCACACATAAAATCATCCCTGTATCACTGTGATCTCTCAGAGTCTGAAACGTCTTTCATGCATCTCACTAATGTTCTGATCTCCTATGATGTTTTTTCTACATCTACTCTCCGCCTGGCTTCTTCATTTGTGCTCTGTCTGTCCACCCCTCCTTCATATACATGCCTCTCTCTCTCTCTCTCTCTCTCTCTCTCTCTCATTCCATCTGTCAGAGTCCTGGAATGGATGTTTGAGAGTTTTGTGTTGCCTAGCAACTGCAGTTGCTATGGGAACACTGAAGATATCCTATGTTTGCCTGGTGACCAGAAAATGAAATCAGAGGAAGAATTAAAGGAGGAAATAGATGATTTCCACACAGATGATCCAAACAAAAGCAAAACTCCTCTCGCTGACCTGCGTCAGGCAGCTCTGATTGGCCAGAGTGGTCAGTGATTGTTAACAGTTCAGGTTTCACTCTCTGTGTTAGGATTGGCTGCATTAAATACATGTATGGCCCTGTTCCTAATGGTCATGTGATACATGCCTGTGTGTGTGAGCATTGTATTCATTGACAGTTCTTGAACCAGCAGTCTCTGTTAATTGCTCTGGGATTTGGAGAATTAATTGGCCAGTCAATGTCATTATTTCCACCCCCTCGCTCGCTCTCTCTCTCGCTCTCTCTCTCTCTCTCTCTCTCTGTCTGTCTGTCTGTCTCTGCTGTCATGTAGATCAGAGCTGATTCTTCTAATCTCTGGGGACAAACACACTTTTTTTTTCAGTGCTAAAGGTCTGTCGTCTCTTGCTGTTGCTCTCTGGACTGCTGACTGAGGCTTTGGGGAGTTTTTATAAAATACTCCAAATGAATATAATTCACAGAAGTTATTGTACATTAGGATTTAATCAATTAAATATTTCTGACTAGCTCACAGTAGTGAATTTGCACACAAGTCTGTGTGACAGATTCTTTCATATTAAATTATTGATAATAAATTACATAAAACCAGTTTTTCCCAGTATGTGTGTATAGTATGTATTTGCCTCGTGTCCAGTAAGAGAATCCTGTGAGGACTGCAGTTTGTGTTTTGTGTGGAGTTGCTGCATATGTACTATTCCAAATCAATCACTTACAACATTTCTGTTTAGTTGCTGTCTATGTAGGCGGTTGGCAGCAAGACAGCTTGCTAGCTTTTGGAACAGAACCAAAACCAGACTGAAGAACCCTGAGGGAGACGGTGGTACCATTACAGATGCCTGTTAGCAACCAGCTGCATAGAGACTCGAGACCTTCTGTGTCTGTGTCTTGCAAGGATGGGCATGAGTGCCAGCCGTGTTCTGTTAGAAAAACCATGTGATTTAATTTGTGTTCTTCATCTTGGTAACATGTTTGGTAAAAGCTAGAGAGAACACTGATGCATGTTTACCAAAGACCATCCTGTACCCATCCTGTCTGTACGAACACAGATGAGTTCATTTGGATCTGATCGCTGCTACACTCTTGAGCAGGTCTGTTATATGCTGTGACTGCAAGCGTTTGCACAGAACTCCTGGCCAGTGGCCATGTGGTGTTGTCCTCTAATTATTTCTGTCTGTTTTCTCTTTTGTAACGCTGTTGCTGTCTCTCATCCTCTGTCCGGTTTTGGCCTGAAGCCTGTGTGGGTTTTTTACATGCTGTGGTTTATCAGGCAGTTATTTTCCCAGGCACACTTAGACTGTATCTGCATGTGTTTCTTCTCTAGAATGACTGTTTATTCTAGTCGTGTGACGTGGCTTTTTGCTTATTTTCTTACCACCACTTAAAAGAGTTAAATGATTTTGTAGGTTGGATATTTAGAATCCTGTTGACTTTAGTTTGAACAACTGTTTAACCAGAGCAGTCATGCATGTTTTGCATGTTTAGTACTGCTTTTCAAATGAAGCTTGTGACCTTCCTTTTACATATGGCATTCTGCCAAACCAGCCTGAGGATGTGTGCACTGTTTGGAGATGACAGTTTGACGGACTGGTTTCCAGAAGATCACCACTGGCTGTTTCCCGCTCAGCAGCAGTTTCTGGAATCACAGCTGAAGAAACGAGACATGTAGAATTCCAACTCTGTGTCTTGTAGGAAAATAATGTTGGTTGTAGCATTATTTAAATAGGAGCAGCTAATGTTGGTTGTAGCATTATTTAAATAGGAGCAGCTAATGTTGGGTGTAGCATTATTTAAATAGGAGCAGCTAATGTTGGGTGTAGTATTATTTAAATAGGAGCAGCTAATGTTGGGTGTAGTATTATTTAAATAGGAGCAGCTAATGTTGGGTGTAG
>JAZGTI010010681.1:0-17421 GCA_036877585.1 Botia kubotai | reverse complement strand
AATCTTATTAAATAAGATTTATAGTGTGAGAAAATGGACGAATGTAAAATAAGCATGCTTTACTGACCGAGGCACATACAGTTTCACTGGCAATCACGACTGATGAGCAAGGACAAGAATCAGTACTTCCACAATATGAAATACATGTAGTGACACTTAATTAAATTACCGAAGAGCGTTAATAAAATGATCGCAGCATAAAACAGCAATAAGTAGTAACCCCCTTACATTTTCACAGTCTAAAATCAGTTTAGCAGTTAGTTTAAAAAGCATCGTAAATTAGTGTACCGGAAATTAAAACAAATAAAACTGCCTGATGTCATAACTGTCTAGTTTACTGTCATCCATAATTTATTCCAACTTTCAATTACAACGCATTTCAACTCCTCTCACTATCCCATGTTTTCTATTCTAGAGGACCCAAGTAAGGACCCCGCTTGACTATCTCGCGCCTAACCTAAATCGCAGGAGTGGAAAATAAATATAACGTAACGTCTGTTACGGACACGAGCACGTCAATAAAAATTCAAACCAAAAACATGACAACTTTGTGCGCCTACAAGTACTTAATTTTATTTCCCATACCTGAGTGCCGTTATGCATTGCGACCGCATTTTAATCAGGCACCTCAATGGCCACAACTGCTGTTTGATTGACGGTGCGAACGCCCGCCCACACGTCTGATCGAGCGAACAGGGCCGGCCCTTCATCCGAGACAGATATGGGGGTGTTTTGACGTGCGGTTGCGGCTCGGGCAAGCTGCGGAGAATGTGATTGAGCTCCATGATTCTCCCTCTCTCGGGGCCAGAGTTCACACCATCCAAGGGAAGCGCGAATAGGTAATTTAATTCATATACTCACAGTATCACCAGACCCTTTATAAATGCATGTATAATATTAGATGTTATTGGCGTCCGTTTTGCAGGCGATGGCATAGTTGTGCATGGGCTACATAAAGAGTACAGTGAAAATTTACAGTGAGCCGCTCTGTACCAGAAATAATGAGATAATGAGATATTTGTGCGTGTCAGATCCAGACTGGATACGCCTTATTAACGTGACAATTCATGCAGGTGGCATCTACAGACATTTTAATTCAATAGGGGACGCGCAGTTATTTCTCCACCTCTCTCCATTAAATTATTTTTGTTGCCTACCTGTTTATGGACGTACAACCTTTTCAGAAAATTAAGGTCAGGCGAACGAACGCATGATGTGTGTCAAAAAATGGTGGTTACAGAATAGATCTGGGCTGCAGAGTAAAAACATGTCATTGCTTTTTGAAAGCCGTTTGCTCAATAAATAAAGACTTAAGAGGTGCGCGTGCCATCTTACATAGAACATGCAAGATTACGCTTGTTTTGTATTGTTTTTTAAATGCTATGTCAACGACGCCCATTCATTTGAGCAAACATGTAGCAGAACAAACATTTAATTCTTCATCTGCCAGCAGACAGATAAGCGCGACTGTGCCATTTTGCAAGCAGAAACACAGGCGAGTGAAACAGGCTGCTAAAGATACAACGATACAACAAGTTAGTGGCCTTGAAGACCCCGTGTAGTCAATATCAAAAAAGCACCCTTGCGATTCAAAGTCGTCAGAGAATAGACACAGAATTAGCCAATAGAATTTCTTCTGGCAGCTGCCCAAAATCCATATAAGTATTCTAGAGCATTATGTAATGGACTTCCACATCATGCCTTTAAGTAGAATGGGGTCTAAGTACAGAGAGGATGATGAACATGCTAACCACATTAGGAAATTTACAGTGTAGAGGGCATTGCACACTGGCAGCCTGAGTTTGTGTGTTTGTCTGATGAGATGTTGACAGGGCTTTGTAATGGGAACAGAGGAGCCTTGTGTCTTCATGATTTATTCATGTCCAGCTGCAAGATAAAAACAGTGGCAGGTAGTCACGAAGATGCTGTTGACAGACTTACATTCTCCGGACCAAGCGTGCCATGGGGTTGGTCATGGATGCACAGCTGTTGGATACAGTGAATACAGGAGAAGGCTGAAATCTGTGTCGTTATTGTTGGCTCAAAAGATTGGCCCCTGCTGTTTGGTGCCCTATAAAGTTCAAAAACACAAACAGTGTGTAATGGCTAATGTATCAAATTTGAATCTGTGGCTTTAGAGGTGCAATTTTAGTTATACTCTATTTTTTATTAATATTTGTATTTAATGTTTACTTGCCTGATTTTGTGTTAATCGCTCCACTTTAATATCTTTGAAGTACTGTTAAAGCTGCAATCCATACTTTCTTTGGGTTAAAAATGAGCAAAATCAGTTAACAGATCACATAACAGATCAGTGTTCAAAAATATCTCCTTATCTCACACTGTTTCACAATGGTACATTTATAAAAATAATTTATTATTTAAACTGTTGGTTCCGATATCCTTGGAAATGTCAGTTTGACTTCATTTGATTTCAACATGCATAAAGAGTCTATGTAAAGTAACTTGCATTTGATGTTTCAAACAGAAATGGTGATAGAGGCCAAAGTTACAAATTGCAACTTTAATATTTGTGTTTACTTGCATGAGTTTGTGTAAATCCTTACACTCTGATATCGCTGAAGGACTATTAAAGACAGTTCAGTCATTCCAAACCTGATTTTTTTCTTCTGCATGGGACAACATGATATTAGAAGTGTATTTAGGGTATATATTTTCATTCAGTAAAAGCTAACAGTAACCAGAAAAGACAAAAGTTCTTATTAAAGGAAACCAATACTGAAAACATATGATAACTTTGTGTAACAAACAGCAATTTACTCATAATATTCTACTCCACTCTGTGTTTGTGTATATTCAGATATGGCACATCAAAATGTAATGATGAACATCATTGGATTTCATGGGTCTTGAAGAATATTTTTTCTGAATAATAATTTTGGCTTGTTCCTCACACAAAGCAATTGTATGATGCAGGAAAACCTGTTGTAGATGCTTTTTAAGAGCCCCTGGTCACCATGCACTGTATCTGCATCAAAATAAGCAGCAGAAAAATCTAATCCTAAAATTATATTCTGTTTCTGTATTCATTACCCCATATCTGTTTTTGTCATCTTCTCTTGCCCTTCTTTTTCTCACTTTCCCATCAAAATCTTGATTCTGAACTCTCTGACTCAATCCTAGATAATTCTCTCTCCGCGGGATTGAAAGATTGCTCCAGACGAGAGAGCAAGATTACACGGTCAGATTAATGTGCAGGAGTAAACCCACACTGCTTTGCAACGTAATCTCATCCTCACAACACATGGCACACACAAACACTCTCTCATTCAGAATGGTAACCTTCCTTCTCTGCGGCTCTTCAGAGTGATGTCACACTGTGTACCAGGGGGTGGCCGTCCCCTGCTGCAGTCGCACAGCCTCTGACGGGGCGGACACCCCCATATCCAAGCAACTGAGTGTGAAGCTTAAGCAGAGTGCCGTGTGCAATGGGCAGTCTGGGAGAGGGAGTGGATCCAGCAATGGTGAGTGATGCTCTCCTGGAGGCCCTATGCTCAGAATGTGGACAAATTCACCACGCCTGGGAGAACCACCTTTATAACTATCGTTTGGAGGTGGACGATGACCTGGTGTGCCACATATGCCTTCAACCATTAGTTCAGCCCCTGGATACACCATGTGGCCACACCTTCTGTTCTCGCTGCCTGCGCAGTTTCCTGCAGGAACGGGACTTTTGTCCGCTGGACCGCACACACCTGCAGCTGCAAGTCTGCCGGCGTTCAAGCATTTTGGTGCACAAACTACTGGATAAGCTGTTGGTCACCTGCCCACTCACACCCAGCTGTTCTATCAGCATGCCTCGATGTGACCTGGAGGCACATCTTAAACACAGGTAGACTACTCAACAGACACAAATGTGCATGAATATCTTGCTTACGGTCAACTTATGACGATAAACAACTTCTGTGCTTTTCAACTTTGCAGCCAAAACAATGTTTAGGGGCAAGTTAGATGCTCCAGGATATGTTGTTTACTTGGTATTATAACAGAAGGTCTCAAACAAAAACCCTGAATATCTTTCAAAGATTCAGTTCAGCAAACTTTGTAAACTTTTTCGGATACTNATTTTAATACTCTAGCTTGAGCATAATCACAGGCCTGCAAGAGTTTTCTGAATTAGAACACGTAGATAGCTCACTGATGCTCAGTGAAGGCTCCAGTGTACTTCAGAGTCACTTCCCTGCTGGGGTTGATCTGACATCCCATCTGGGGATTATTTGCCCCTTCGTCATGTGATGTGAGATTAGTCAGTCCCGTGTCATGCGCTGACCAGCAGCAGTTTTATATTCGCTGCAGCCATGCTAGGAAACTTCAACTCTAGAAACCTTTTTAACCATTTCTTCTGTGAGACTGCCAAGGGCAACCCAGGGCTATGGTGAGTCCAGCATTATATTTTGTACTAAGAGTTGTCAGGATCGGTGTATATGGTTTTTGGAGAGAGATAAAGGTATTGAGATTAGTTCCGGTGCAAAGGATTGGCTTGATGATGGCACCTTTGGTTACACTTAAGGTGTTGGCCTGCCAAGTGTTTGGTGTCAAGTCTGATGTTTGAAGCCAAATGTCTTTTAAGTAGTTTGAAGTGCTGACAGTTCACAAATTATTTCTAAGAATGAACAAACATTTTCTAAAGGTGGACATTTGCAAAGTTTTGTTGCTTTCTATATTGATGATTTAGTCTTATTGCGAGGATGTTTTATTTGTCTCCATGATAGAGCACTAAAGTTCACAGGAAGATTAACTTTACCAAAGTTCTAACACCTTCCAGTAGGAAGGCTAGGAGTCATTGCCAGCATTAGCGGTCTTGTCCTAACGGTGTTGATACTCGGGTGCTTTCATGCTAACATTGAGACCTCAGTGTGTAATACTGTCCTACAGCTACTTGTCCCCATTGAGGCGTGTAATTAATTAGTGCCATTAATTGTAGGGCAGTTCAGTTTTGTAAAGTTGACAGAATATTGAAATCCTCCCAAATAATGTCAAAGACAAAAAAAGATCCTTTAACTTCACTGTTTAAAGTTTGGGAATGCAAGATCAGGGCAATTATTTTAGGGTCCTGGAATAGCCTCTGCCCTGAGGATATAGCACAACCTAGGTTGTTCTAGAAAGAAAAACACCTTGATGTCTTCGTTATCTTTGTTTTCTTGCTTTGTATTCTATTTAATGTTACCTGTATCCCCATGTGTACATAATTCCCCCAACAATCCCCCAAAAAGATGAAGGTTACTTTGTTTATCGACATGTCTGTGTACTTTGTATGGATGTAGGTGTCCTGGAACACAGAGTCAGCGAGCAAAGTTGGAACAAACGCAGATGGAGGCAGGTGAGGACAGCGTTATGGCAACCAACCCACCCAAATCCCCCCAGACTGAGATAAAGGAAAGTACGCCATCACCGCCTGCTGGATCCAATGCATGCACCAATGTTCCCCCATGGACAGAAGAGCCTGGTGTAGACAACCCCGCTTTTGAAGAGAGTATTGAAGAAGAAAGTGAGTATAGCTTACCTAGTAAGCTGCCTTGCTGTCTAGTGCCTAACCGTCATTAAACCTCTCAGAAGGCCAAGACAGAATCTGCAGATGGAAACATCACACTTAATAAAGTGTGTGAATTAGTTTATAGCAATGTATTCTGGGATTACTTTCTTTGCAAACAACACATGTAATACTGCCTTACATTGTGGCCAGCATTAAGCTTGGGAACCTAGAATTTGCTGCCTAGGTAGACAGCTAACTAGGTTTTGGAACACAGTCAGTGTGATAACTTTTTGTTATTTGGAGGGAAATTGACAGGTTTCCTTGACATTCTTTTTTTCGCAGATGTCCTTGGTCTTGAATGTGCTCCTCCACGTGTGAAACGTCCACTTAGTAACCCCTGCATCCATCTTCTCCGCAGCGGTAGCTCCGCCTCTTCGGGGTGGGACTTCGTTGAAACCCTGCCCCTCTCTGCAGAGGAAGGTATGACTCTGCCATCCAATCCCAGACTAAACCATACCCGCCATCCATTTTCTTTTAGGAGATGAAAGACCTTTTGTATCTTGTTCTGGGTTTGGCAATATTTGCTCTTCAGGTTGTGTGAAACTTCCATCCCTACCTGAGGGAGAAATCACAACCATCGAGGTTCACCGTGCAAACCCCTACACAGAGCTCGGTATAAGTATTGTGGGTGGAAACGAGACCCCCTTGATAAACGTGGTAATACAGGAGGTGTACCGTGACGGTGTTATCGCCCGAGATGGACGGCTGTTGGCCGGCGACCAAATACTTCAGGTATTGTAGATACGTTCCAAAATAGCTTCCAGATTAAAAAAAGCATTTCGCTGCTATTTGCAGAACAGCTCTGATGCCCTTAATGAATCTCTAAGGAGGCTGCGGCGATATCTGCTTGGATACAGTGCATGTTTTGCCACAGGCCACAGATAGATTTAATCTACATGAATGACAGTAATCAGACAGTATCAATAATTCATTAACATTAGTTCATTCAATGGGTCATCGTGAACGAACAACGAACATCAATCTTTCCACAGCATTTTCTCATCTAGGTAAATGTTTATTCATGTTCATTCATAATACATTATCTTTGCCACAGACAGGCCCCAGATAACAATTTTAGATTGTGAGAGCATTTCTGTAATGTTTCTATTAGGTAACAAATCTTGGAACATTTTTTAGATGGTGTCTTAAGGTTATTGCCTGGTTAAGAGAATGTTATTCAAACTGTCTTTAATTTTGTAACATTTTTAAAACATTTGACTAACAAATTAAGAATAGTGTTTTTGATAAATAGGACATATAATGTTTAAACGTTGTTCTAATATTACTGCAAGAACATTTTCGAGAGAATGTTAGCCAACATTCTGAAAACATTTCCTGTTCGCTGGGATGTAGGTGAAACTGCTATTTACTGCTATTTGAGTCCATCAAACTAATTTTTTCTACACTTCCCATTTGTTTACAGGTGAACAATGTAGATATTAGTAACGTGCCCCATAACTTTGCTCGTTCTACCCTGGCACGTCCCTGTGCTACCCTACAGTTGACGGTTTTGAGGGAGCGCCGCTGTTCTGCCAGGCCACCTGTGGCCCACGCCACTCCTAAAAGCAGTCCTGCTAGCATTCGGATCACCCTGCACAAGCAGGAGTCATCGGAGCAGCTGGGCATCAAGCTAGTGCGGCGTACAGATGAGGCAGGCGTGTTTATCCTGGACTTGTTGGAGGGAGGGCTAGCTGCTAAAGATGGACGACTCTGCAGCAACGACAGAGTGTTAGCCGTCAACGAGCATGACCTGAGACACGGCACACCTGAGCAGGCAGCTCAGATTATACAGGTAGAGAAAAACATGTGTTTCTGTTAGCACCCAATTGTAGGTTGTAAAAACATTTCAATAACATTTCCATTAAGTAACAAAATGTTTTAAAATGTTGTTCTGTAAGTTCTAGGAACTTTCAAAAGTTTTTACATGTTGTGTTAAAATTATTGCTTGGTTACAAGAACCTCATTTTCTAAATTGTGTAACATTTTTAAAATGTTCTATTATCAACTTAAGAATAATGTTTTTGTATAACATATAACGTTAAAATACATTCTACTTATGTACAGCAAGAAAGTTTTTTGATAACTTTGAGAGAACTTTTATAGAATGCTATGAGATTGTTCCCTATTAGCTGAGTTGCCCCTGGTAGGCAACTATGCTACTGATGAGTAATACTTGCTTAGTGGTGCTTGCTAAGGCTGTTGCATGAGAGATTTAAACAAACATCAAATCCTCTGCCAAAGTATTAAACTTTGGCATATAACTTTTGTTTTGCCCAGGCATTACCCATACTGATAAAATGTAAAAATCTAGTCTATTATGTGTTCTTTTATAAAAAAATATTCCCTTAACAAAACAGCTATTGTTATACTAGGTTGTTTGGGACACTAGGACATTGCCTCAGCTGTCCTGCTCAAAGGGTAATGTGATTGATATTACCTTTATGCCTACGTGAGCTGCTTTTTCCCATCTGGCTGCCCAGATCACACAGAGAAAGGGCAGCTATAGCATTATTAAGAATAGCTCCGGCAGATAGCAGACTGTCGTTGTAAAACAGAGAGCCACCTTAGTGCTAAGTTTAAGAGTCTTCGGTATTAATACTGTAAGTCTTATGGACTGCCTGCTGTCATCTAGGCTAGTGGAGAAAGAGTCAATCTGCTGATTAGCCGGTCCAGCAAGCAGACTATGGCTGTTCACACAGGCTCCACACTGACCAGAGACATCTGGTGCCATGACCACGTCCCCCCTCTCCCCTGCACCGCAAGCCCCAGCCCAGTTCCCAGTGTGCATCTTGCCAGGTCTTGCACCCAGAGAGTAAGTACAAATTGCTGTGGCGGAGAAAGAGAGCAAGACTATGTGCAGATTCTATTTTTGGTATTTTCCACTGTAGAGACATAATTAGGGAGCCCTATTTCCGAAGCATCTGGGTAGCCTCCAGGTTTCCACAGGTTCAGACCACAACCTTAATTACTCCTGCAACATCCTGGTTTGATCTATTATGAGATCAATTATGAAGTTAGAGTACGGCGGATCCCGCAGGGATAATGAGAGCCAATCAGCGTTAGGATCAGTGTCAAATTATACAGGGTTTCCCTCCTTTGTTATGAACATCTGAGACAAATTGAAGCTCAGTGATCTGCTGCCGTAGGGGCTGGTGTGAATGTAAGCATGTGTTGTAGGACCTCTCCCAGTGTGTGACCTGTAAAGAGAAGCACATCACTGTGAAGAAGGAGCCCCAAGAGTCTTTGGGTATGACTGTGGCGGGAGGGCGTGGCAGCAAAAGCGGAGAGCTGCCAATCTTTGTGACGAGCGTCCAGCCCCATGGCTGCCTATCACGTGATGGACGAATCAAACGTGGTAGGTTCATACACTGACCTGTATTCTAGTTCATAGTCTTAATTTGGCATCTGTAGTTGACTCGAGTGTTTACCAAAAGCTGTTTTACTCTTAGTGTTTACTTCTTTGATATACTATATTTCAGGTGCCTGATTAATTAGTGCAATTAACATTTTAGACCGTAAGAATATTTCTCTAATGTTTTCATAAAGTAACAACTTCTTGTGAAAGTTCTAGGAATGTTCCAAACATCCAGACAAGCTGGGTAAATGTTTTGTCTTTGTAATCACTCATTAAGATTGGAAACAACTTTCCATGTTCGGCTACCATCGCCATTCCAATCGACATTTTCAGTTCCTCTTCTCGAACCATCCACCTTCATTTTGGTTTCTGACCTCTATATGTATCTAATAAAGAGGCAGGAAAAAGCCCAAAAATCCAACTCCACTTGTTTACGAGCAAGACATGTTCCTGTTTGGGTCTCTAATGACGAAGTGTACTGAACCGGAACCTGTCTCCATGGGGCTTTCAGCATCTGTGCTGCATTCCCCTCTGTGTCTGCCTGGGGTCTAAGTGCCCCTTCTGTCTGTCATTGTTCAGGGGATGTACTGCTGAGTATTAATGGTCAGGATTTGACCTACCTGAGCCACAGTGAGGCAGTGGGCACTTTGAAGTCCAGCGCTGCTTCCTGTTCAGTCCAGCTGAGGGCACTAGAGGTCAGCACTGTAGAAGAACCAGGCCCGGATGAAGAACTTCTCCCTCCACATGAAAATGACTATGACACAAGCTGGTCACCATCTTGGATCATGTGGCTTGGACTCCCCAGGTAAGAGCGCAGTCGGTCAGAGACAATTTGTTTTGTGACACAGAACTGTGCGACATCGTTTGATGAATGAAACCAATGACGCTCCGCTGTTAGAGAGGTCTTAACACTTTTGAAACTGTCAAAATGTTTTTTGACTCCATACCCCTCTGGGATGCTTAGAATACCTCCTTCACCTTGCTGAGCACTGAACCAAAAAAGCCTAAAATAGTGCAGGCAATCTGGTCATGACTATCGTCATGCCAGGTTTAGGTTCACCTACTTTTCACATCCAAAGCTCAACTGAAACAGCTTTGAAAGAACAAGGTGAAGCTATTTTGATGATTTTGACTTGGAATATGTCTTGTGTTGCGGTGTTGTGGATCAGCAGCTTTATGCAATCCACGGGGGGATTATGACTCTGTTGTGATGTAAACATCAACAGCTGCACATTACCATCTGAGCATACATTTGGAGATAGCTTGCTCCTACCCCTCTTTAGCCCAGTCGCAGGCTGATATCAGAGGTCATTGGGTCCATTCCAAACTTTTTATTTTACTCTGTCCTCACTTATCCATTCCCTTTTGCTCTTTACTTTCCTGTCCTCAGCTAACAATTTTAGAGATTCAAACCCATGATCCAAGCGTTGCTAGGCTCTACCAGTTAAGTTATCATTAGCTAACACAAGCATCACTGTTACAATCGCTCACGCTTGGGGTTATAGATTTGAACAATAGAATGGACTTGGGAAGAGGTATACTCAGAATTTTCTATGCAGTTTCAAAAATCCCACTTCCCATCTCATCTGGGTCTGAACCTTACATGGGGACCACAGTATCACAGAATCCTCTCTCCATTGTTCTGCTCTGCATCTCTGACACAGCTATCTGCATAGCAGCCATGAGATTGTCCTGCGCAGAACTCACCCTGGCAGCTGGGGCTTCAGCATTGTTGGAGGTTACGAGGAGAACCATAGCAATCAGGCATTCTTCATCAAAACTATCGTCCTTGGAACACCCGCTTACTACGATGGCCGTCTAAAGTGAGTAAGCATAACAACACAAACAATAAATCCTAAATGCATCACGACTAGATAATACAGCACTTTCAATATAACCTTAATTAGAATTAACAGACTCCTCTCAAAATCAGATCAAAATTAGATTATCAAACTAAATATGTTGCGATTTTCTATGAATTGTATCTTAATACTGTTTCAAATACAGATTTTAATCGTTATAGTTTTTTGTGTTTACACTTTTTATACATTTGCAACATTAACGGTTATGTGTACTTGTGTATAGATTTGTCTCACTTAATATCACACTCTTTTTTTCTTACCAAATTCATTGACATGAGCAATCATATTTTTGATGGATCTTGTGTGTGCTGAATGGTACAGAAAACACTGCTGGCTATTATTGTATCATTCTGTAGCATCGAAAATTGATTCCGTATTGTGAATTTTATTTTGTTTCATTTCCCTCAGGTGTGGCGACATGATAGTGGCTGTAAACGGGCTGTCCACAGCTGGCATGAGTCATTCAGCCCTGGTGCCCATGCTGAAGGAGCAGAGGAGCAGGGTGGCACTCACCGTTGTGTCCTGGCCTGGAAGTCTAATATAACCCTACGTGGGCACCATGCCTCATCTCAGACAGCACTCATACACATTCTACTTTCTGCCACGGAGGCACCATCACGTCTCAGCAACTGAATGCTTTTACTTGATGCTGAATCAACCAGGCCTTAGAAAACCTGCCATGCCCATGAGGCCACACCCCCTCTGGAGAGCAGCCTTAAGGGTTCCCATCACCATGGCGATCAGCAGTCCACTCCACCTGAGGTTTTATATACATCATCTCTAAATGTGATCTATGTTTGTGTTAAAAGAGAGACTGAACAAAAATGTGTGCAAGTATGAATGAATGAGCACAGCAGTTTAATAAATCTTTCCCTGTGAGGACACGAGTCTCAATTTATCATGTGCACTGGTCAAGGATTAATAGCATACCAATCATGTTGGTTCAAAAGCAGACCGTCACCTACAAACCAGTTTTGAGGAAGTACTTGTTGCGGTTCTATTGGACGACAAACTAACCTTTGAGAAACGCTTAACCTTAGAGAATTTAAGTAAACATGACCGCAGTATCTCTTCCACCTTTATTGACCACAAAACAAAGGAGTTGCCACAGTGATTTTCAATAATGTGACTTAAACTGAAAGTACTAGATCTATAAACCAAACAAAACTTGGAAACGGGAGTTCAAAGAGACAAAAATGAAGATTTTTCTTAATTTATGGCACCAGCTTCTGTCACACAGTCTTATTCAAGGAGATGTTTTGCAGCTCCTTAGACAGTTTAGCAGCATCAGACATGGTCTTGGATGTGGTCTTCTTGCCCTTCTTGGTTTTGGGCTTCTGTAAAAAGATCAGATGAGCATCTTCAACACTTAAAACACAATCATCATGTATTGCCATGTGTCCATTTACCTGCAGTTTTGTCTTCTCAGGGTTATGGACCACAGAATGTCTTGTTAGGCTTTCCTGTAAATAATTTAGCAACAATTTGCTTTACCCGAGCAACTTAGGAATTCAAAACTGGCCATAAAACCATAATACACAGAAACACGGACCTCCATAGCAAACGCTTTACCGCAGTCTTTAAATGGGCAAATGAAGTCACGCTTTCCCTCATGGAAGACCAGAACATGGTTCTGCAGGTTGAAGTTTGTGGTGTAGCTTTTCTGACAGCCCTCTCTGGTGCATTGAAACACACGCCGTTCCCCAGAGTGAACCCACTGTTTGTGTTTCTTCAGAAACCAAGCATTGTGGAAGACCTTCTTGCATTGATCGCATGGAAGGATTTCTGCAAACAAAAGGCAAGTTACAGCTACTTTAAAAGCACAAAGTCACCAATCGGTAATGAGCACAAACCTCTGTGCTCTGCCTTTTTGTGTTGTTGATACTCCGACCACGTTTTCCCTTTGAAAGAACAGTACTCCTCAGCACATGGGTAACCTTAAATTGTTTATAGAAAGACAGGAGACATGCATTATAGTACTTAATCATTTGAAATTAAAGGGATTTTAAGAGGCATGCACGTTACCTTTGTGCACCTTTTCATGCGATTTTAGACTTTGAGAGGTCGCAAATTTCTGGTTGCAGTCCATAAAGTCACACCTTTTAAACAAAGCACACAAACAGTCATATTTAAGAGACCACGGAAAACAGGTGTACGCAATTTCCATCTTAAAGACACACTTACTCATAAGGCAACTCATTTGTGTGCTTGCACATGTGCATCTTCATTTGCTTCTTCTTGCTGAAGGTCTTCCCACAGTTCTGATGGCTGCACTGGAAAACGTTGTCATATTGTCAAGTGCACAAAAACACCTAAACAACTAAAATTCGACATTAAAAAGCAATAATTTAAAGACTCACCACGTAATACCGCTCTTTGTGCTGGTGAACATGAGCGATGTGGTTCTTCAAGCTTCCAGGCGTGGAGAACGCATCTGAACATCCGCTAAACCAGCACCTTAACGGGTTTAAAACGGGTGAGCCGCAGAAACGTGCGCAACAGCGACATAAAGGTAACCGACGACCGCGTCTAAAAACCTACCGAGGTGCCTACCTTGACAGCATTTTAGGGCACGTTGTGAGGTTCATAAATGCTGTCTAGATAGGCAGCTCTCTTAGGCTTTTAGACACATACAGTGTGTGGACTCACTGGTAGGGTTTTTCCCCGCTGTGGCTCAACTGGTGCCGGGTGAGCCGATAACGGGTGTTATAACATTTGTCGCAGTTTCCACATACGAATGGCTTCTAAAAACATAAAAGCGTTTATCGCTACGTTACCATCTGAACGAAGGCGCCAAAATCTCACATGCAGAATCATTGCTTTCTCGGGTCACTTACCAGTCCGGTGTGTTTGCAATAATGCGCCTCCAACTTCCACATCTTGGCAAAGGCTGCTTTGCAGTTAGCGAAAGTGCATATGAAACGTTTATCCGGGTGCTGGAGTCGTTCGCCCATCTTAGCTAATTAAATGCACTCCTCAGGTGGCGATAGTAGTTGCGGTAGGCTGATCTTCTTCCTCCTACAACACTCATGTTCAATTGCGCTAGGTTTTATGGTGAGTGGAACATACCACCCCAAATCTAGGAAAACTGCATACATGGCAATTATTAAAACAGAACGACGGCGTGGAATTATAACACACCGCATTGCTTATTATAACTTATCCGAATAGTTCTGGAATCAGACCACGAATTATTATATTGTTCTTATTTACAATTGATTATAATTGTCTTATCACAATGGGTAGGCCTACCCCTGATTCGAATAGGCCTACCTAGTCTCTCACGATTCGCGTGACGTCACTTCGTTGAGGCGATGGCGGGAAGCAATACGTGAATCTGTTAAAGCAGTGAATGTTGTAGCAAAACAATGAAATGTGTTTTTTTAATCAACCCCAAACCTTAAAATGCGCAGTATTTAAACAAATGCTCGGTGTTGCGGTTTATTTGGCGTGGTGAGTCACACCTGGTGTGACGCCTGATAAACAGCGACTGAAGGGTTTCTGGGATTGTCTGACAGAGATTAATGTGGGTATTAAACTGTCAATAGTGGCTCCATTCAAGCCTACTGTATGAATGTGACTGTCTGGAGGTGTTTAAAAGTCTGGCTCCTTTCATCACACACACACACACAAGTGGAAACGACTGCCCTAATTGTGGTTTATCAGACTCCATATACAGTTCACTGATACCTACCATTTACTAGTCACGATCCATTGCTTCCATTCCAAGACTAGGTGTCCCAAGGTGACCCCATTTCCTGCCTGCTGCACTGCAAAAGTGCCTAGATAAAAAGTGTATTGGGATTACCTGATCCATAACTTCAGTGTTATTTATATGGTTTCCAGATCTTACATTTAGATCATTTAAAAACAGACAACCAACATCTAACATTTGTTAGTTATAACAATGGTAGATACTTAGACAGCACTCGTTATCATTGTGTTGTTATCATTAAAACATGATTGTGGTGTGTGTTATTCTCCTATTCACAGTCATAACAGTTTTAAAAACTTAAAATCATCCAATTTTGCCGTGTTCAAACCCTCCCCATGTTTGGGACTGATCAATAAAGCCGTCCCTCTATCTGTATGGCCATGATATGTCGTGATAAGCACCAACAAGCAAAAAAGGCAAACAGCAGCTCACAGCCAATCAAAGCGTTTGGAGAGTCATACCTTCAGACTATCATTTGATCCAGTCTTCCTGTTTTCACAACCTCCAGAAGAGACTCTACTGGGAGAAGACAGACGTGATGTTTAGATGGTCTATCTCTTCCGTGTTTACCTGTCTCGCTGGTTAATGGGTAATGCGGGTGATCGATACGGCTGCCGCGCAGCTTGATGGCCTAAATCTCTGAGTGTCAAACAGGTATGATTAAGCACCTTGTGCTACATGACGTACCTCTGCCCACTTTGCTTCGTACAGTTTTCCTCTGTACGTCTCCTTTCTCTGTTTACCAGTCAATTCGATCTATGAGTCAGAGCCTCGCAGCACTTCAGTATGCACAGATGAGGACATGGTCATGTCCTTTAAAATTAAAGTTAAAGCAATGGCTTCCGATAATTAATGAATCGGGAAGGGAAAAACATCAATGATAAACATCCAGAAAAACACAATGGACTTTTATGATTTTACTTTCACTTTTGTTTTTTAAAAACAAAATCAATCATTTTCCAATGATCTTTTTGTCAAAACTGTAAATGCTCAAAAATGTACCTGGAAGGAATATCACACAACTGTTAAAAAAGAGGTGTTTGTTGCATGCCCAAATTTCATGGCCCATGTTGAATTTATCACAAATAATTAAGCAATATCATAACAAGATGACAGTCACATAGAAGGAGGGGTGTGATTAACAACAGCACAATATCAAGCAACATTTGAACCCCCTACTCCAAAAAATATTTAAACCCTAACAAATTCATTTAAGCTACAATCCGTAACATTTTGGGTGTAAAGCTATTATAAAGCAATTATTAAACAAGTACATCACAAAAGTGCTCAACACAATCTCTTTACCTTATCCTGATTCCCAACAGTATAATACTGATTTATAATTTGAGCTGTCGGGTCTGATATCCCAAGAATGTTACTTTGGCTTCGTTTGACTTCATAGGTAATGAAAAGTATGTAAAGTAACCTGCAATTTTATGTTTTAAACAAAGATGCTGTTAGAAAAGCCAAAGTTAGGGATTGCAGCTTTAAAGTTCTGCGGATATCAACAAATGTATAGGAAAAGGAATCTTTGAAATGGAAATATCCGGTATGTCACTAAGATTTATTGGCTAATAATCAGTGTTAATGAACAGCAAGTTGATTGGAAGGGGAATTCCATGCCATTGTAGCACTTTCAATATCTGTGTAGTAATCAATACCAGGCCAACATGTCACTTATTGACTGATACTATTGATTATGACCTCATCACCTTTATCCCAATCCTTACAAATATCTATCAGCAGTATGATAGCAGAACCATGGATAGGCAGAGCATAAGCTGAGGGTATCTAGTCATCTTCACACATTCTCACAGTCATGAAATGACCTCTCAGCTTTCCTTCTAATACTCTGGCTAATTCCCAGCTCCGTGTCCTTTGGGGATACATAGAATATGTCCAGAGAAGAAAACGGACAGATTCTGTACCCTAAAAGCCGCAGATTATGATGCATTGTAATGCAGGTGCTGATTTTGTCTGTGAACCTGTGAATCTTGAATCTGTGTAAAAAAACGTTTATTGAATGAATATGAAAACGTGTTATCATGTAATAAAATATCATTTTCACAAGTGACGTGCACAAACATCATGGAATTAAGGCTGTTTCTCACAAGCGTCACAGACTCCCACACAACTGTGCTGTATCTCAGTAAACTGAGGCTAATTGAAGCAAATATTGGTGAAGTGCTGAGGTGCAGTGAGATAACATATTTGTCAGATATCCAGTCAGGCATTCAGCTGCTCCGATTACACAGCACAAGTCAAGATAGAGAGAGGTGGTCCTTACACGTGAGACCACACACACACAAACACACACACTTAAAAAAAACTCTTAAAAACATTTAAGCCATTTGGTTTATGAGTATACAGGAAGTGTTTACATTGTTATAAGTGTGAATATACACGTTTGTAAACCAGTTTGTCCTTGTAAACCACATATACCAGTACACACACAGAGTACAATTAAAGAAATTAAAGTTTTAGCTAATCCATGGCAATAATCTAAAGTTCAGTCTTCCCTGACTGAAGTTAGACGCTTTACTACATGCATAATAAACATTTCTTAAACCTTTTCACACAATCTGTTCTTCAAAAATGCATAAAACTGTCCTGATCAGTTGATCACATAGGCAAGCATTCGGCAATAATTTCTCATCAGTGTGTTTTTCCTTTACCACAGTTGGTTTTTACCAAACCAATGATCTATTTAGTTTAACTGATGTGGGCACTTTCTGAGGGCGATGCCTAATGCTGCCCTCTAGTGACAGAATTTGTGAACTACTACAAAATTTTCATAAACCTTGTTCCTGGAGGGCCAGTGTACCGCAGTTTATATCCAACCCTGATAAATCTCTTCTGCCTGTAGCCTTCTAGTAATCCTGGTTAGCTGGTTCAGGTGTGTTTGATTAGGGCTGGAGCTAAACTCTGCAGGACA
>JAZGTI010010680.1:0-17422 GCA_036877585.1 Botia kubotai | reverse complement strand
GCTGCTGATGGACGCTGACTTCGGTAAGGCGCTGCAGCAGTTCTTCCATGTTTCCGGGGGAGAGGGTGCCGTTCTCCGCTGTAACAGACAAAAAAGAAAAAAATGCCGGTTTAAAAATTGCAGGCTGTGTGAACGCTTGTTTGTGATTCTTCAGAGAGTTGCCCGCATTCTCCACCAGTTGTCACGGGTAAAGAATCACAAACAGGCGGTTTAGGTGACACAAAGCCCCGGAGGGTGGTTTATTTACAATAAAAAGTGCAAATAGTGGCGTGCGGTGATTCGTGGCTGGCGTGACTCGTGCTCTGGGTGATTCTCGTTTGGTGAGAGGGGTGTCCAGGCGTGCTCCAGTGGGCTGTTGGTCACTCGCTGCTTTCTGAGGGGAGAAACACAGGGAAAAAAGAGACGTTAGTGTCACTGTAGCCATCTGAGGTTCAAAACTCCCACTAACGCTGGCGTTGGCGGCTTTTAACGCCACGCGTTGATGAGGGGCAGCTGGGACCGATCAGCCGGTGATGAGAATGTGCCGGTGTCCCTCGTCGGTTGCCAGGGCGACGCCGATCTGTCCCAAGAGGCTCGTCACAATATATATATATATATATATAAAAGAAAATAAACAGTAAAAATAAACAAGCAGAGACTATAACTAGAACGACGAAACAGACTGGGAAACACTCAAACAGAGAACATAGACAGAAACAAGATTATAACAAATAACACAGACACGACTAAGACTAACTCTAGACGGAGAATGAATAACAGAGAAAAAAAGCTCAAACAGCGAGCGATGAGGACCCACAGACTAAGACGACGTGACAACAAACGCTACGAAGACTAAGGCTCAAATAGCAAGAACATGCAGTGACCAAACGCTCACGGGAACAACCACCAAAGTAACAACACGAACCGGCACAAGACAGCAAACACGAGGGCAATAAATACACAAGAAAAACAATGACAACAGGTGAGTGACAGTAACAGAAACAAGTAACGAGGAAACAAGGAGGCATGGTGATGACGTAAGACTGGAGAGCACATGGTAGATGAATATGCAAATTAGCCATGTGCTTCCACACATAACGTGAGTCTAGACTCCGACTCTTCTCGTCTTAGATCGGTTATGGTTTAAGTCTGTGTCTAGACTCGCGCTCTGGGTGTGCGTTATGTGTGGAAGCACATCTACCATGTGCTCTCCAGTCTTACGTCATCACAAGACCCGCACCCTGACAGGTAACATAGACTGTGTCAGGATCCTGGCAAAACGCAATCTCAAAGACTAGACAGAAAGCCAGGATCATGACAGATGAATCGTCTGTAAAAATGAGCAAATCCGAGAAACCTCTGTAACTCTTTAACTGTGCGGGGTTGTGGCCATTTCGGAAACCTTCTTGTCATCCATAGCAATACACTCCTGAATAATGATGTAGCCTAAGAAAGCTGTACTAGTGGAGTGAAACTCGCACTTTTCTTCTTTGACATAGAGCTGGAATTTCATTAATCGTTCAAATACTGTTCGTACATGTCTGATGTATTCTTCCATGGTATTGGAATAGATGAGTATATCATCGATGTAAATTATTACCCATCTGTCTAACATGTCTCTGAATATGTCGTTCATGAATGACTGGAACACTGATGGGCTGTTGGCGAGATCAAATGACATGACCAGGTACTCGTAATGCCCTGAGGTAGAAGAAAATGCTGTTTTCCATTCATCACCTTCTTTAATTCTTACAATTCAATTTAATTCAATTTTATATAGCGCTTTTTACAATGTTACATTGCTTCAAAGCAGCTGTATAAAAGAAAAAAAGAATAGTAGTAAAACACAAAGCAAATGTCTGACGTGTTAATGGTATTATTGCAAATAATATGTGTGGGATAAGACTAATACTATAGTAGGCCTATAGTATGGTTACGAACAAAGAGCTGACTGAACCAATAAAGCCACAAAATTGTTAAGCAAAATACATGCATTCCAGCTTACGTAAATTATAGTTAAGCAAAATACAAGCATTCCAGCTTACATAAGAAAGGTATATAATAGGCCACATCATGGGACAGTGCTATAAGGGATTTGAAATAGTACCATGAACTACACAACATGCAAAAGCAGCGTACATACATACAAACATAAAATATATACAGTAAAATATTGGACGTTTATAATTTACAAAACCCTAGTCTAAATTAGACATCAGCAGTCTCCCAACAAGCAAACCAACAGGGCGACAGTGGCAAGGAACCAAAACTCAGATTTAGTGGGTAGCCAGTACATCTGTTGTTATGGGAAGTGTTCCCGGTTCCGGTTTACCTAATTAATGCAGCCTAACAATCTCTTAGGGGATTTAAGTAAAAATCCATATGACTATGTGTAGGCAAGCTTAAAGAGGTGGGTCTTTAGTCTAGATTTAAAAAGACAGAGTGTATCTGCCTCCCAGGCAACACTGGGAAGACTATTCCAAAGTTTGTGTGCCAAATACGAGAAGGATCTACCACCAGCACTTGTTTTTGAAATTCTGGGTACTAACAGTTGGCCAGAACCTTCCGATCGCAGTAGAGAGGAGCTCACTTAAGTATTGTGGAGCTAGGTTGTATGCACTACGTAAGTTGAGTTTGGTGTAAAATGTAGCTTGGCAGAGTTGTTCTAGGGCCACTGGAACTAATGGCAAGGGATATCGAAACTTAACTGTGATCTCATTGAGTGCTCTGTATTCTATGCAGGGGCGTAGACCCCCATCCTTCTTTTTGACAAAAAAAAGCCAGCAGATGCGGGGGAATTGGATGGGCGTATAAAGCTTTTAGCTAGTTCCTCCTTAATGTATTCTTACATTAAGGAGGTCTGGGAACCCTGAGACATGGTTAGTAATTGTTCGCCTGGACTTTTACCTGCGGCTGGATGATCAAACACCTCACGAAAGTGATCGATGAAACTCTCAAAATGTAGAGAATCTGGAACCATCCATACTCCAAACGGCTGATGCCTATTCTAAAGCTCTACCTGTGAGCAATGAACATACAAATGCAATTCTACTGAAAACAGAGGGATACAGTGACGTTTGCTGGTTAACAAACAGAGAGCATTGTAAGAGGAAGCCTTTACATGCGGATGGAGAACCATCAAATTTATCCGGAAAGGCTAATCTGGGGTTTACCGGACTAGCAGTTGGCAGTGTAGATGATAGTGTCGAACTTGCGGTGCTCGCTTCGGTTGGTTGGAATCGCAAACCCTGTAGCGCTTTGGCTGGGAAGTGTGGTTCTGTAGATCCGGTCAATATTCTGGTGATGGCTCCCGCTGGTGGCACAGAGAAGAAGAGACTGGAGCCTCCACCGTAAGAGCTATAGGGTCATTCCGTGACAACTTAATAAGGGGGACTTGGATCAAATTTATAAGACCAAGTGATATAAAGCCAGAATATTAAATTCCATTGTTGAATAGTTACTGAGTAATCCACTAATTTGTAGAGGGGGTTGAAATGACAACTTTCGCCTTAAGTGTGGAGCCATATTAGCAGGGTGAAAAATGACCTAAGATGCCAGCATCATTATTTTATTTTTACACAGAGATTGGTGGTCTGTTTGGATCCTTTTGGTAGTGACACATTTGGTTTTTGATGACTGAAAATGTGTACAATTTAACAGTTTACTCATGAAGGCACATTTCAGTTAAATTGTTTGTTGTGTATTGTTTCAAACTAGCTTTACATACAATCAGGGCTTGAATATTATCCTGTTTAACAGAATAAACACATACAGGTTTGGATCGATATGAGGTCAAGTAAACAATAACAAGATTTTCATGTTTGAGTAAACAAATTTAAAGATGAACAACTGCATGTTAAATGCATGTGTTTTGTTTTGATGGCTCCAAGTTCATTTAATAAAATATGTTTTGTTAAATAATTTTTTTTTTAAATTAGACAACTTTTGTAATTATTTTAATAATTATTAAAACGAATTAGGGATATTAAGATTTTAATTGGTTTCTGAATATAAAGTTGATAATAACTGATGATAACTACAGCACATTTGGAATTTGGAATAAATGGACTTGTATCAGAAATGTCTATCATTACATGTGAAGCTCATATCTATTAGTGGTTTATGAGAGGGTAATGTATCCTACTAAAGGGTGTCCAAAGAATTGTGCTTCTGCCAGGTGATCGCGTGCTTGTCCGCAACCTGTCCGAGAGAGGTGGGCCTGGTAAACTCCGCCCTTATTGGGAGAACAAAGTACATTGTGTTGTTGAGAGGATGGGAGATGGTCCTGTATATCGTATTCAAGCAGAAACTGGTGACCGCACCCTCCGTGTACTGCACCGTAATCTCCTTTTGCCCGTGAATGATCTGCCACTTGAACATGATGGTCAAGACAATCAGACACAAAAACAACAAAGACAGAAACGACACCACATGAAAGCCAAGATCTTATGTCTTGGAGAACAAAGCCAGTGATTCCGAGGATAAGGAAGAATATGCATGTAATCCCAGACCAGTACCAATATATGAAAGAAAGTCATTCTCAAACAGTCCCAGGGTGAGCCACACAATCATCTTCGAGTAGCGGCCCCAGAGTTTCACCCAGTACGCCACAGAGTAGAGTCAGGTAACCTTGAGACATATGAGCAGCACCCCCAGTTTATCACACCAGAACCAGCACAAGCACCGGCTGACCCGTTGTCATCTGTGGAACCGCAGGACTGACCTAGGAGCACAGCATCTTGCACAGCCAGTGAATGAGAAGACATCAGCCTGCGCAGGTCTACACGCGCAGTGAAGCCAAAGGAGGTGTTCACGTACAATCAGATGGGCCAACCTTCATACCAGGCTTGTAGACCAAGAGTCAACGCAATGCATCCCTGTGTACTGTACCCAGTCCAGACTTACCCTGTACTACCTGACATACACCACTACCCAGTGACAGCACTATGGGCATTACAAAAAACAAAGTTATGAAAGAAAAGAAGACACTTGACATTCTAAGACATACACATACGCACTATGAGCAACAACCTAATAGTCCACTTTCTGTGACAACTGTAGTTACCTGACTAGTTTGTTCTAGATGAGCAAAGACATCTCTAAAAGCAGGGGAGAGTGTACTGGGTTGAAAAAAAAATGCCATTTATAAGTTCACTTAAAACAGTGACACCCCCCACATATGTGTATTGGCAGGTACATATTTTTAATTTTTTTACAAAATCAGAACTTTTCTAATTAAGGTACACAGTTTATCATTTTGGCGTTACATCGCCATGCCAATAGATGGCACATCAGGCACTCTTGAAAGACGCGAGAGATGAACTCTGCTGGTTAGCAGGCTCAGTAATAAACTGACTGACACTGTCATTTATGACTTCTCGTGTTTTTCACAGGTATAAATGTATTCAATCAAAATATTCATTTCATTGTACTTGTGTAAATCAAAACATGTAATGCAATGAGTTTAAGTGAGTTTTGAAGTTAATCTATTTTAAAGTGTTTTAATTCACTGAGGATTATAAAAAAAACAGCTAAAGAGCAAGTTCAATCGTGTTTCATACATGATTTATGTTAATATATGGAGTCTGTATCATATGTTATATTGTTGGAGAGTGTTTTGGAATTACATTTCTTCGTGTATGTTGTATTCTCTGTTCAGTTGCCATTTTGAGTGTTCAGCACGCGCATTTTTTTTGTGTGTGCATGTGCACGAGTTAAAGGGAATAAAAGAAAGTTATATCAAATTAATATTTCAAGTGCAATAAAATCTCAAGTATTTCTCTTGTGAAATCTTGATAACTAGCTTGATAACTAGTGTATTGCATTTTTGACACTGTTTTTGTGTTCACTGTAAACCAAATCTGATTTTTTTTATAAATCTATGTAAGATTGTTTTCTTACACAAGTATACATTATATTATACCTAAAGGTATATTTTGTACACACTTATCAAATGTTTCTATGGATTTGTTTGTATAATTGTATTTCATAAAATGAGTGTTGTTGAGTTTTGAAATGTTGAATTTATTTTAGAATTTAAAGAGAAATTATTGAAGTAATAAACTGACTGCCGCTGTGGAAAGACGTAATTTCTGTCGTGTTTTTCACAGTTTATTCATCAATCCACAGTGCGTAAAGCCTGTGTATCATCTGCTGCCGGTCCAGATATCCCCTAGGTCGGAGGCCGGTAACAAAAGAGAATGGAGGAAAAGAAATAACAAAATAGTAGAGTCTTTAGGACTGTAGTTTGTTCAGTATATTAAATGCAATATTAACATTTTATGAAAAGCTAAGCCAAACTAAATGTCAGCAGTCTCCCAGTAAGTAAGCGAACTAAAACTCCAATGATTTACAGATGGAGAATAAACCTTTCCGGGCTACTGTATTTAGGGTGTGATTATACTCATTATACAATGATGTATAGATGGAGCAAAAAGCTTGGAAGAAACCAAAGAATTTTACTTAATGTGCAGAGCTGTACAGAGTAGTCCCCATGCTAAGCCTTTAAGCCTGTGCTCATGCAGATAATATGGGTGGAGATCTGGCCACTGTCATTTACCCTGGTCTGCTAACACTTCACTTATCAAATAGATGACTGAAAACTGACCAAATTATTAAATACATTTTTTATAACTGAATAACACAAAGTTGCCATGCACAATGGTTTATGGTCAGTTAATTAGCAGGTATGGGGTTACAGCAGCTATTTTTTATCCATCTGATGTGATGGATCCTTAAACAGTGGTAAAAAAAAGAGTTTGAGGCTAAAAAAAGTGATGTGCTATTTTCTTGTTTATTTTCTCACCCTCATGGCTTTTCAATCCTAGTTGACTGACATTTGTCCATGTAACACAAAACATTTTGAATAATTGTGAATGTTCTTTTCAAAGCTATTATAACGAATTGGAAATGAGACTTTTAAGCTTCTAGACATCTGCCTTAGACCCCTTATTAATAAGTAAATTATGTCAGATTTGATAAAACATTGCTTAAACTCAAATGTTTTTAATGAATCAAATGATCTGGCTGCAGCAGTTAACAGCACACTGTTAGGAGAAGATTATCTGTCGAAAGCCTGAAAGCTTGAAAGTCCAATTAAATGTACTTCTCGCTGTTTTCTATGATGTTTCAGTTTTTCTGTTGCTCTTGATAAGACACACATAGAAGTATATGGAAGTTTTATTTTACCAGGGTTTCTGCTCTTTAGAACGGAACATCTATCGTATCTTGTTTAAGGGTCGTCAGATAGAGCGTAATGAGCTGTTCCTTCCAGGTCGAATGGCATATGTGGTGTATCTGGAGGAGGACTATGTGAACACGGACATTTCAACCACCCTGATCTGCAGCAAAGCTGACTGCCCAACCATGGAGATGTAGACTCACAACACACTACAACATTTCTTTAAATTAATGCATTTATTTATATTAATTGGGTCATTACGCCATTGTTGACCCTTAAAAAATGTTTAACTTTTCCTCAGCACACCATGTTAAACTCTCCTGTGTCTATTCCAAGGCTCAGACGACTCTCACCACCAATGACATTGTCCTCAGCAAACTGACAGATCCTGTTATACCTGAGGCAGGGTACATGCAACAAGAAAATAAAAAAGAAAGATAAAGGTATTATTCTTGTTTTGGTGTTATCTATGGCATTGTCCCTTACAAATGTGTTGCCCTGGAGTGTGTTGTGTGTGTGCTCAGGGTGTCTGGATGAGAAGAAAGTTACAGAGGCAGACATGAAGTGTATGCAAACAGAAGTTTCACTGAGTTTATTGAATGTTACATTCTAACCTGTATGTGCGTGTTAGCAGCATCTTTGATGACATTGGTGATTACACCGCCTTACCTCCAAGAGCAGCAGAGACAAAGAGAAAGAGAACTACCGTGAGAAAGAGAGGGAGAGACATTGCGAGTGAGACAGGGAGAAAGATTGCGACGAAGAAAAAAATACGACACAGCTCCTCGAAAAAATCCTTGAACTGATGATAAGGTCAGCTTATCAATATTGTTTCCATCTTTAAAGATCAAACATATCAGCATCACTCTGATCATTAATGCCTGCTATTTCCGTCTCTCTTTAGACCATGGACATTGATAAAGGTACAATAAATGTTCACAATCTTCATATTGATTATACTTTTTTTGTTTTTATTAAATTGCAGTAATATTATTATTAAAATATTTGTTAATGCATTTGCTCAAAAATACTAATAAAAATGAACTAGATGAAGACACTGCCAGAGCTGTGAAAGTTGAGTTCTGTTGTTTAGTGCTATATTTGTGACGTTCTCAGGTCTATGCTCTGTAAAGGACCAGATCAAGCTGATCAATGGTAAGTTTGCTGAAGCTGCTCACTGGCAGGGACAGGAGACATATCCTTTACTATTCACTTTGACCCCATTACCTTACCATCATCATTATACATACACTGATCCATACTCAAAATTACATACTTGTTTTCCAAAACTCTGGGTTGTTGTTTTGATAATTTGCAGCGTCAGGTAAATCAATATGCTTGTTATTATATTTTATTTATTTTATATTATATTATTACTTTTATAATATTTTGTACTTTTTCTTCACCAAAAAGATGTTACATTTTTGCATTGCGAATAGTAGTGATGAATAAGTTCTCGAATTGTCCTGAGTTGAGCCACAGTAGTAGAGAACTCAAGATGCAGATCAATCTGGGATAGCTAGGAAATTGCAGTTCCTGGGCTTTTTGTCAGGAACTGGGGAGCTTCAAAATATAGGACAAATCAGTTGATTTGTAGTGTTTACAGCACAGGAAGCTGCTGTAAAGAGAAGCAGCGTCTGGAAGATTTCTTTGGGATGTCAAACAGTTACGCTGAATGCTACCCTGTCACGTGAGTTATAGCACTTTATTTGTGTGTGTATTAATGTTTGCTTATGATGTTTGCAGAAGCTGCAAGAAAGAACCAATGTTCAGAAATGACATTTGCAAGAGTTTTAGAGTCCAGGGCAAGGTTTCAAACTTTCTACGAGTCCAAGTTTTCAACTATGAGGTATAACTAATAGCGATTTATATCCCAAGCCCTTCTTAAGGGCTTCTTTATCTTAAGGACACAAATTCTCTCGCATGTTGTGAGTTTTGACTTTTTGCTGTGAAATTAACAGCAAAAGTTTTTTTCTTTTTTTGCTCATGTAGAATGGATGATTTTGCTGTGGAAAGTGATGAAGAGGTGGACTACAGCAAGATGGACCAGGTGTGTTTCCTTTTCGAAAGAATTTTGTTAGTTGTAACAGAAATATATCCTAGCGTCTCTAATCTGTCTGCCTGTAGGGTAATAAGAAGGGTCCGTTGGGCCACTGGGACTTCGACACTCAAGAGGAGTATAGTGACTACATGAACAAAAAAGAGGCATTACCAAAGTAACACTAGCTATGCTGATAGTGTTGAGTTTATCAGTATGGAGTTGTGTGTTTTGTGATGTTTGATGTATGATTGTCTGTGTAAGGTGCCTTCCAGTATGGTATCAAAATGTCTGAGGGTCGAAAGACTGCTTTAAAGAGACCAATGAGAAGGCTGAGTTAGACCGACAGTGGAAAAAAAATCTGTGTGGTAAATGTTTGCCATTTGCGTGCCACAATATTTAAACATTAAATATACATGTTACATAACACAATAAAGGGTTAAAATGTCATACATTTTGTCATATCTCATCAGTCTCATATCTGACTTTAGCAAACATTGATAAAATGTTTACTTGGTATATTCACTGCGGTTGCAGGGCTCGCAAAATTTCAAATTCCCTGGTAGCCCTTCAGGCAGGCACTCTTCATATTTTGGTAGCCCAACTAAAAAAAGACATTATTTTTAATGTAGAATATTGTAAAGGAGACAAAACATTTTCTAAACATAAATAACAACAATCGTATAAAATAATCAAATTACAACCATCAATACAAATATTTGGTTCTAACTGAACTGAAATTTATATAAACTTGTAAAAACAATATAGAACATAATTGAGTAAGATTCTGAATTTGAAATATCAATTAAAGTCACAGATAAGAAAATGCCACTCGACGTTAAGGGCATTTGTCACGATTTCACTTGTCACGTGAGGAGAGTAATGACTGACAGGATGAGCGTCACTGATACACAGTTCACGTGATCGCGAATTGAAAATGAAAGTTGAAAGGGAGTGCGCATTAAAACGCGATTTCAATACCCCACATATTGATAGTGGCTCCCCGATGCCCAAAAATTACAAAACATAATTACCTTACCAAATTTGTGAGAGAATGCAAAAGCATTGCAATATATTTTCCCCTCTTATAAGATAGCCCAACGGGCAGGGTGGAAATACATTTTGGTAGCCCGACTGGATGACACAATAGCCCCCGGACCCCAAATTCTCTGCTAGCACCTTATGAAATTTTTTGCTCCTTGCCAGTTATCTTTGTTTCAAAACAGAAAACATTTTAGTTTAAACTAATGCACTTACGAAAGAGCCCCATAGAAAATGAGTTAAACTTGGTGCTCATTACTCAAAGCACCAGTATTACAGGTATTTGGTAAACCAATTTTTATTGTGTGACTATTGAGTTTGTCAACAGTAACTTTAATGCACTGATGCAGTTTACTTTGTTTAAATGTGACTTCATGTTTATTTCATATTATTGAGAAGAGAAAGATGGAGGCAGATGGGTAAGTTCCCTTCGAGTGATGGTCTTTATTCCTCTCCCCGTCCACATGATTGCACGTTAACTGGTATTCTTTCTTTTGTTTTTGTGTCTTAAAGGGTGGAGATGTAACGTCCAAAATATTAAGGACTTCAACAGAGCAAAGAAATATTCTATCTCAGCTGCATGACACACATTTAATCAGTAAATTGTAATTGTGCTTGATTAAAATACTTAAATTGTGGAAGACTTTGTTATTAGGAACCCATTAACGCCTTTTTTTTAAGTACAGTACACACAAAATGTTGTTGAACATGTCGAACAGATGAGTTACTACATGTTAAATATTGTTTACCCATTTTACCTTTACAGTATATAAAACAACAGTGTTTTCAGCACTTAATAGATATAGTCCACTTAATCCACAATCACAAAGAATAATCCACATTCTGCAATGTAATTTATTCCACAGTTCACCAATGTAAATTCCACCGTTTTATCACCAGGCATATACTAAATCAAAATGGTAAAATGCAGGGTTATTTGGATTTATTTGGAAGTCATTAAAGGAATAGTTTACCCAGAAATACATCAGAATCAGAACACAGTAATAGTAGAAGATATTTTGAGAAATGTCTCAGTGGTTGTCTATACGGTAAAGTTTATTAGTTTGCCACTGTTGTTTAATTATTAACATAATTCAAAATGTTTTTTTTTCATTTTCTTTGGAATCAAAAATGGCATATAGGTTTAAAATTACACAAGGGTGAGCTATTCCTGTATAGGCTAACCTGCTTAGACCTTTTATATGGAATAACCAATACAAGGAAGCAGACAAAAATTTATTATAAGTGTAATACTTTTATAATATTCAAAGAGATGGAAAAAGGTTAACTTTATACAAAACCATATTTCAGAGATTGTAAATTGTCAGTAAATAGGGACAGTTGCTTGGACAAGAAGTTCTCTTATAAGACTTATCTATCCATGAGATACTAGTAGAACATCAGAAAACAGTAATGATTTCTCCATCTGTTTATTGGTGTCTCTGCATTCTGATACTAATTACTAAGTTGTATATTTATGTAAATATCTTCTGTGAAAGACACAGGACTATAATATGTTAATCCAGTAAACACTCTCAACCCTCATCACCTTTTTCTCTTGTCGGGAGTTTTGAGGTAATATTTTTAATTAATGACATTTTAATTTGCATTCAAACACTGCAGCATTTAATAATTTTCATTTTTTATTTTAGTTTCAGATGTATTATATTACTGTTTAGAAAATAAAATTGGTGCACAAAGGTAAACAACAATAGTTGGTATCATACGATGAGCAATGAACAGTGTTGCACTGTTCCCAGGAGAGTTGTTTTATGAAATTGTGGTATGCAGTCTTCATACCACAATTGCTCTGCGGAGACATTATTCAGTTCATGCCATTTTTATATTCAAATTTACTTGCGTTCTGAAACGAAGACCCTGGAATGTTTGGATCCATATGCAGCACTTTATATATTTAAATAGGGGTTTAAATAGCTAGGCTGATTGGAAACAAGTGGCAAACAGAAAGTAATCAGCCCAAGGTATGGGGAACATGGGAGTTGTAGTCCAAAACTGAATTAGTATTCTGGTGACGTCTCCCTCTGGCGGCTGGGAGGAGGCTGAGCGGCGGCCTCCTCTGTAACACATACTCTGGCGTATTTACAAAGAAGAAAATACATTTTTATGCAACACTATACATGTTTGTGGAGTGAGCTCAATAGTCTGCTGTAGGATCTGTTTAGAAGCTTCAGTCACATCCAGGATTGAGAGTTCATCTGTTCCCAAAACAACCTCCAGTAAAACATGTCATCCACCAGTGGAAATCGTAATTAGAATTTGTGTTTTCATATTAGTACAGATCGGGTAGTGTGTTAACCATTCGAGTCAATAAGGCTGGCCTAATTCGGGGTTGGCTGGTTGCTCATCCTGGTGAGTGTTTATTATCGACTGTAACGAGTCCGGCAGCGTATGTGTATTTGCAAAACATATGATTACAGAGTCCACGATATCTCGTGTTCGGGGATGTCGGCGCACCAGGGTGTTCATTATATGAGTAAATTGTCTGTTCCATGGTGGGTATGAGTCATTTTTCTTTTATCTCGTCATGAGGTAATGCATTTCTTATTTTGACATAACATGGAGTTGTCTTCCTTAATCTAGCGGAGAATGCTGTGTACTGTGAAGTTATTGTGACCAGGTGTTCCGCAGTGGCTTAAGCAGTGCTGTTTCGCCCTGTTGTTTTTCATCTTTCCTGTGCTCCGTTGCTCCTTCATAAGTTTAAGTGTTGTCTGTTATTCCTATAATTGTGTTGGCTTATTTGGTTGAGCCTAAACAATCGCTTCATTCCGCTGTGTCATTGCCAACGTGTTTGGTGGAATCAATTTTCTTTATTTGTCCTTTTTTGTGTTTTAGTGATTTCTATTGTTAAGGATTTTATTTTAACTAACTTATTTTGAAATTGAAGTCTGGTTAATTTCTATTCTAAAATGTTTGCTTATCTGATCCATTTTGCATAATGTTTTGCTAATTTTGTATAAGTGTATTGGAGCCATTCGTGCTGGATTGTGTGTTTTTTTTTTTTTTGCTATTAGGAATATTTGTTGTTAACTGATCTTGAATGACTTGTATTTGTCCTTTTTTTGGTTTTATTTTGTTTTTGTTTAACTGACTTGTGTTTTTATGCAGGAGCTGGGGGGCCACTTGTGTGGGCTTCCTGGTGCCGTGGTAGTGGGAGTGTCCTGTCACCTGAGTGCAGTGTCTCACTGGTGTAGTTGGGTGTGAGTATTGGGTGTGGGGTTCAGTCTTTTGGAGGTTTGACTCTCTTTAGCAGGGTTGCCTGAAGCGGCTGTCCCTCAGCACTACATTGTGTGATATAGTTTGAGTATTGTACTAAGTCTTTGTTTATTTTTGCCATTTGTGTTGGGCTCAGTTGGATGCTTTAGTTAGGGAATGTGTCACAACCAAGAAGGACAGGGGACCCAAATGCAAAGCACAAGGTTTATTGACAGATAAAAATTGTGAGAGACAATAACTCAGTCCAAAGCAGGAACGGAGCCGAACCACCACCGGATTCAACACCTTTGTGATCTGGTAAGACCCAATGAACCTAGGTGCCAGCTTATGAGAAGGCACCCAGAGAGGAAGGTCCTTGGTAGAAAGCCAAACCCGTTGATCACAAATGTACCTGGGCTGAGAAGTCCGGTGACGGTTGGCGGCTGCTTTGGTGCGCTGGGACATCTGGACCAAGACTTTCCTGGCCTTCTTCCAGGTGCGACGACACTGTCGGATGAAGGCCAAGGCTGACGGCACAGCAACCTCAGGTTCCTGAGCAGGAAACAGAGGGGGTTGGTAGCCAATGGAGCATTTAAAAGGTGACATACCTAAGGCCAATACCGGCAGGGAATTCCGGGTGTATTCCGGGCGTAGACACAATGTCCACCGGAAGACCATGCAACCGGAAGACATGGTCGACCATTAATTAAGCAGTCTCTCAGGCAGAGGGCAGTTTGGCCAGGGGAATAAAAGGAATCGCCTTGGAGAAGCGATCCACCACAGTCAGGATGACAGTGTTACCTGAGGACTCGGGAAGCCCAGTGACGAAGTCAAGGGCGATGTGAGACCAGGGATGGAACGGAACTGGTAGGGGCTGAAGCAAACCAACAGTCGGAGCATTGGATGTCTTGTTCTTTGCACAGACTGGGCAGGCCAACACAAACTGTCTGACATCAGGCCTCATGGAAGGCCACCAGAATCGGAGGCGTCCACCTCCACAATGAACTGCCGTTCAGGATCTGGAAAACAAAGGATAGGAGCAGAGGTGAAATGGGACTTAAGCTCACCAAAGGCCTCCTGAGCCTGTGAACTCCACCTGAATGGAATCTTGGAGGAAGTGAGGGCGGTAAGCGGAGCAACAATCGAGCCAAAGTTCCTGATAAATCGCCGATAAAACCCCAGGAACCGCTGCAACGCCTTACGGGAGTCCAGGGCGGGCCAATCGACCACGCCCTGAATCTTGGAGGGATCGGGACGGATCTCTTGTGCTGAGACAATGTACCTCAGAAACGGAACTGACTCGGCATGGAAAACGCACTTCTCCGCCTTGACAAAGAGTCCATTAGTGAGAAGCCGCTGGAAAACCTTACGAACGTGTTGAACATGTACCTGGAGAGAGGGAGAGAAGATTAGTATGTCATCCAGGTAAACAAAGACAAATTTATCTACCATGGCTGCCAACACGTGAAGACCTTAGCTCCCTGTAACAGCTCGAAGGCAGACGACATGAGTGGTAGGGGATACCGATTTTTGATAGTAATGTCGTTAAGCCGGTAGTCAATACAGGGCCGCAGAGAACCATCCTTCTTCTTAACGAAGAAGAAGCCTGCACCAGCAGGAGACGAGGAGGGACAGATGAGACCAGCTCTAAGAGAATCTTAGATGTATGTGTCCATAGTCTCTCTTTCTGGACCAGAAAGGGAGAACAGACGTTGGGCAGAGAAGTGCCTGGGAGGAGGTCAATGGCGCAATCGTAGTGCCGATGAGCTGAGAGTGACGTAGCCCGGGACTTGCGGAAGACCACCCCCAGATCGTGGTACTCCACCGGTACGCTTGAAAGATCCGCTGCTTCCTCCTGTGAAGTGGGAGAAACAGAAACAGGAGAAGAAGCAGCACCGAGACAAGACATGAGGCAAGATGAGCTCCAAGCTCAAATGGATCGTCTCGACCAATCAATGTGAGGATTATGAATGGCTAGCTAAGGCATACCCAAAATAATGGGAGCCTCGTGAGACGGGGTGATAAAAAATACTATTTCCTCATGATGATTGCCCGAGACGACCAGACTTACAGAAGGGGTGGTGTGAGAGATAGTGACCATGTAACGATTGTCCAAGGAGGTGACACAGATGGGTTGATCAAGCTAGAGGCGAAACTGCCTCAAACAGCTGGGTCAAACAGCTGGGTCATCTCCCGCTCAAAGTCCTCTAGAGTGTTAATGCAGGGCACCCCTGCCCGCCAGACTGCTGTCCCCCACTTGCGGGCCTTCCCAGTGAGGAGGGTCAGGATGTAAGCGACTTTAGTGCGGTCGTCAGGGAACATCCTTGCCTGCATGGTGAACACAATGGAGCACTGGGAGAGGAAAGCCCGGCATGAGTTCTGGTCGCCGTCATAAGTGGGAGGGTTGTTGACCCAGATTTTGGGACCGAACCCTGCCTGGGAGCGAGTGGGAGGAGAGACCGGTTGACCCACCTCGGATTCCCGTCGAACCTCTTCCTTGGCGAGCTGCAGACTTGTCAGACCCTCAGCAATTCGCTCCATCTCTGCTATGACAACTACTATGACAAGACTGTGAATCAAACTGGTCAGGAAACGCTCAAAGACGCGACAAAGACTGAACACACACGAGGGAAATATAAAGGGAGGCGAATAATGGTTGCGACAGGTGATATTGATGATGTGAATGAACACAGCTGGGAGCGATAACGAGAGGGGAGGGGTGACGCGGACACCGGAGCATGTGGCGAGCTGTCAAACCGCCGCGAGCTTCGACAAAAAAACTATACAAACCCGGCTTATGAAACCGACTTCCTGACAGGAATGGGTATTTTATTACAGTGTCTCTTGATTTTAGTCGACTAAATAAAAGTGCTTTTATGGGGAGCTTATGTCTCTGACCACTTATTTTCTAATAACAAACTAGTGTGGACTTTTGAAGAAAATCTAACCCAAGCTCCTGGGGTAATAGGCCCTAGGTGTACTCGACATATCAATGGTTTCAAGTTATTGGTTTGTCTTATTTGTCTTTGGGCCACATTGGCATGTTGCATGTGAATGAACAGAGCATCAGGTCAATCTGCAGAACTGTTTAGTCTGTCATCAGCATTAACATCTTAGATCATGGGTTTGCCTGTAAATGACATTATACATAGAATAATTGAAAGCAAACTGACTTCAGACACTTCACATTCATTAATTACAACAAAATACAAAACACCAAATGGACCCAAATTTACTAATAACAAAAGATTTCTAGTGCTCTGAATAATTAACAATTCAGCACAATTATTTTCCAGAGTATGTTTATTAAGTCAATTAGTCAATTTTATAGTGCCTTGTGAATATATTCACCCTCCTTGGTGTGTTGCGTTACAACATAGAATTAAAATGCATGTTTATTTAATGGACATAAAAAAATAGTCTAAATTGTTGAAGTGGAATGAAAAAATACAAAATGTTCAGAGTGCATATGTACTCATCCCCCATCTCTAAAACCTCTAATAAAATCTATTCCAGACAATAGCTCCATGGAAGTTGACCATTCAACTGTTGGATACGCTGCAATTGTGTCATAAAATTATTTACAAAATTGGAAATCTGCTACAATGTCTTGTTACAAGTTACAAGTTGTTGTCATTTCAGCCATATACAAGTACACAGTGAAACAAGACAACGTTTCTCCAGAAACAAGGTGCTTCATAAGACAAACACTAAACATCACAGACATGCAGGGCTACATAAATTAAACAGTATATACATAAAGTGCACAAGTGCAAAAACGAGTGCAGACAGCACAAGACATTTGCTGATTTGTAAACATTTAAGAAGTGTGAACGTTACAATGTATATTTTTGGCAGCCAGAATGTAAACAGTATATCGGTAAAACAGATTGTAAACATTGTTAAGGGTGTAAACATTTGTATCTTTTGGAAACCAAATGTGCAAAGTGACTTAGTGCCGAATATTTTAG
>JAZGTI010010679.1:0-17422 GCA_036877585.1 Botia kubotai | reverse complement strand
GCTAGCAATATATGCGTAATACATAACAACAACGATACATAATACAAGTTAATGACAGCCAATGAGCTGTTAAGTAAAAGATTTCATCAGATTACATACATTTTCGAATCAGATACTTTTGTCAGGCAATGCAGATCCAAACACTGGTGAAAGAACAGCAGAAAAACACAAACTCTTAACAAACTGCATTATGTAATCTTTTACAAATCACACGACTGTTCTTTGTATAAAGAAATGTTTATTACATCCGCGTTCTGAACATCTAAGATTGCTCACAGAGTCAAACCCTTCTGCTCGAGCTCCACAAAGCACCTGACAGGTGTTATCAAGACATCAGACAGAAGTGCTCAACTGTTTCAAAGTGACAGCTCTCATCTTTACAGTAGAGCCAGCACCAAACCTCTGCCATATGACAGGACATACGGCAGACTGGTGTCAGCCCACCTACAACACATCAATCATGAATAGAGGCCCATCCCACACACCTGTGGCCATGTGCTTCTGTCTGAACGCCTCGTGGGAACAACAGGCTGTCCGTGATGTTTAAACCCTGAACAGCAATGGATGCTTGAGGCTCTGTGGCTATTTAAACGGCATAACATAAATTCAACATAAACACAAGCCTCAGATCAAATCAAAAGTAATTTACAGTTATAACAGGTGCGTTTATAGCGTAGAAATCGTATGTTTAAATACCTTTTTATTCATAAACGAGACATAACTGTCAACAATTGCTCACCCTCATGTCATTCACAGTTATTACATGATAAAGAGCAACATGTAGATTCATGTAGAACAGCTTCCCCAGCTAATCATTTTAGGTTGTAAGAAAAATGTTTCCCAAACATTTTCATTAGGTAACAAAAACAACGTTAACAATGTTTTCTTGAAAGTCCTAGGAACCTAAAAAACGTCCAGTTTTGAAAGTATTAACCATATTGCTTGGTTATAAGAATGTTATTCAAACACTTTTAAACATTTTAAAAATTATTCACTAACAACTTAAGAATAACGTTTTTGATATATATGATATATAATGTTAAAAACGTTCTACCAAGGTTACTGCCAAAATGTTTTTAATGACTAAGCCAACGTTCTGAGAATGTTCTCTGTTAGCTGGGTGTTCGGCATTTCACAGATGACAGAACTGAATCTCTTTGGAAATTGCAAACAATTTGTAATACAAAATGCTGCTTGCGCCCAGTAAATAAAAGGCAAATGTGTGTATTTGGATAGAGGATATGTAAATAGCTAATTTAGCTGCACAAAGGACAGCTGTAAAATACAAACAGCCCTGGAAAATACCAGCCAACAGATAGTGGAGATGTACAGGCTTGGTTTATTAATCCAGGCCAGTGGGGGGTAATGCAGCGAGACAGTGTGTGTGCAGCTCTGGCCATCTTTGATGTGGTTCAGTGCTGACCAGCTCTGAGCAGAGTCCAGTCCCCCCCGTCATGCTATCACACAACCCTTTAACTGTGGACAAGAGTCAGGAACAAATCTGAGCTTGTGTTTGTTTTAATGCACGTCTCCATTTCTGCCACCTGAACAGATTGGAGGCGCAACACAATAAATAATTCAATCATCTGACAGCAGGTCCACACACACACACACACACACACACACACACAAACCTTTGATGCTCTGTGACACAGTTGGGGTGTAGGATCCTCCCTGTTTGGTTGATCCTACACACATTATTCTATATATATATATATTCGAGAGATATATCTTCTTATGTTCATCTCAATATGAAATATGAAAAAATAAACAGCAAATACTATAGGCAGATACTAATCCAGGTTAGACAGTTACATATGCATACATATGCGTTTACATACGTACACACACACACACACACACATTACAGTCCTGTTCTCTTCTAATCACATGGCACAACTAATAAAAGCACATACATGAGAGAAAAGATAAATTAGCATTATCATAGTACCACATACAAAGCACGTCGGTAAGATGCGTCTGTTTTGTAAGTGTAGTCATGTACAGGTTACACATTTCTGTGGACGAAACAAACCAGACCATCCAGGACGCATTAAATATGTTTGAAAGCACAGTGCCTAGCGTTTTAATTATGTTGTAACACTAGAGGGTCACTGTAACACAAGTAGTCAATAGAGGGCGCTGGTACTCAATGAAGTGTGTGTCTGTGCGTTTGATCGGTGGTAGTTTATCATGTGGCAATTATATTTACATTGGCCTCACAGATATTTACGTTTTTTTTACGGTTTAAGATTGAACAATTATTTTTCAATTCTACCATGGCAATACCTTATTTTTGGACGTTTTTTAGAAAGTTGGATGTAAATACCACAGTAGCTACACGAATACAGTAAACATATCAAATATATGTCAAAGTATCAAGCTCTTACTGTACATTACCATCACAATTATACAGTACGGCTACAGTTCTTCTTGGATGAGTTTGTGACTATGTCAAAATACTGTACATACTGTAGACTTTCAGTTCATAAAAACTAGCTAATCTGACTGACATATACAGACATCAAACCGGCAACAGAGCAGGTAAAATCAGAGGAAAGATGGAATAAATTTAAACTTTCTCAAGGTAATAGTGACATTCTGACTGCGAGACAGAGGGACACACTCCTAACATCTGTCATGTAAAAGCTGAAGTCTTGTGAGTTTTAAAGGGGAAGGTCCAGGGAGAGTTTGAAGAAACATGAGTTCACATTTAGCCTGAATAAATCACAGTCAGAAAGACAGAGGCCCCTCTGGTCCCTGAAGCAGACGTCAAAGCAAATGAGTGATTAAAGACCAAACTAATCACTCCCTGTGTTAGCCCGTCTATTGAATTACCTATAAATAAACACAATTAATAATTATAACACATACAACAAATAAAAAACACCATTTTTGAAGTGCTGTCCCCATAGAAAATAAATCAAAAGTGATTTTTTGTTCTTGTAAAAGTTGATGGAGGAAGATTCTCGGATTAGTGAATAGAAACATTCAGAATTAGAAACACAGCAAAATTTACGCCTGTGTTCGTTCAGACAAAAAACATGCTAATTCTAAAGACGGAGGGACAACACAGACCGATTCTGATTTAAGGTGTCTGGTCCCTTTAAAAGCCTGTGTTTGATGGACAGCTGTGCAGACTAAGAACGGGTCCTGGTACCTGTGCGCCCTAAGAGCGTGATTTCAGTCTGCTGGGTTTCCTGTGCTACGAAAAAGGAGATAATTCATTCATCTAATGGGACCAATAAATTCAAGTATTAACTGCGCCACACCATATAACAGAGGAGAGCCTGGAGAAATAGAAGACAGATGAAGGCTGGTGAGAGCGAGACAGGGAGGGAAAGAGAGAGAGAGAGAGAGGGAGAGAGAGAGAGAGGGAGAAGAAAAACAATGTGCAGTAAGAGGACAGCAGGAACAGGGAAAGGAGAAGAGAGGAGAGTCTTGGGGATACTGGGCTGTTGTGTGGTGGAGTGTGTGTGAGAGAGAGAGACTAGGGAGAGGGAGGAGGGGCAGAACTGAGGCTGTGTGCTGCTAACAGGCCTCTGGGGAATTAGCGCTTGACGGACCATATGGGTAACATAGAAAGAGTGTGAGAGAGAGAAAGAGAGAGGGAGAGAGAGGGAGAGGGTGGCAGGGGCCCTGAGGCTGGCAAGGCCCCTCCGCCACAGCTTCAGCTGTTACCCATGAGCCCTTGGGCCAGGGGAATACAGGCTCACAACAAAGAAAACAGCGGAAAGTACCGGGCGGCTGGCAGCCTGTGTGTGTGGGAGAGAACACATATCAACCTGAGCAGTTGAGACCTTCCTTTATTACAACTTCATCTGACAGCTTAGGCACTTTCCAAAAACGACGAGCTGTCCGTAGAGCCAAAACGCTTTGTGATTTTACAAGCAATAAATCCTCAGACAATATACATATTTTAAAAGTTAGGCCGCCAGTTTGTCAGGATGGATGCTCTGCAGGAAACCTCTGAAAGAATATCTTGAAGTGTAGAACATCAATCCAGAAAATATTTCAGCTACTACGACTCTGGAACATGTGACAATAACTGCCAGTTGACTCTTTAATAATCCACCCCACGTACTGTTGCTACTGCAGATCTGCCAAACTTTCTAGAATAAGACGAATTAGAAATTTCCACGAACAGCACAAACGCAGGAAATCGGGGGTAAGCTTAGCTGTTTTTTGCTGAAGTTGTCCTTGTCAAGGCAAATAATCTACAGCATAAGCACATAGATTACGAACATGACTTGAAAGTGACTCAGATCTTGTCCCACCTTAAAATTCCATGTAAAACGTACTGGACTTACATAAGATTTACTTTAGAAATGAGCTAAAGATTGTCATATGAAAATACACCAAATTTCCAGGGGTACGTCCATGTCACTTTACATTCCAAAATCAGTTTGAAAATTAAGCCTGTTTTAGTTTTGTGACGTTGTCACACAATTCACCCGTCATACAATGTTTTGTTGACAAAATTAGCATAACTCAATATAATTTAAATAATGCTACAGTGCATAATATCAATGTCACAGAAAGCGTCATTTTCCTCCTCGTAATATAATTTTTTACTTAGGGGTGAAATGTGACCCATTCAACACTGGCTTTGTAAGATTTACCCACATAGCATCTCAAACATATAAACACACACTGGAATCCTATGACTCTTAATAAGAGTGTCTTTTGCTATTGTAATGCTGGTATCCCCCACTAAACCCCTCCTGTTCTCCAGCCAGACAATAAAAATCCCTGAGATCAGCTTTAGATGACAAACAGCTAATTAATTTTTCCAGCATGCGGGTGTTGTGTGTGTGTGGCTCATGGCTGCAGGGTGGGGAGATGTTGCCCTCAGCTGAGTATGTGGAACATGTAAGATTAATTTAAGAACACTGACATGTGCAGCGTCTGCATGAGCTCACAAGATCGCTTCATTTCCTGTTGGGAGCGGCCGGGGCAGGAAGTTGATCGGAGGCCACAAACAGCACACTTTCAAACATTGAGCACAAAGACACAAACCCATTCTGACAAATAAACAATCTTGAATAACATCTTAATCTTACATTCCTGTAGCTCAGCTGACGCATGGTGCTAGCAACCCCAGGGTATGGGTTCGATTCCAGCACAATGCTTGTGCTGATAAAACGTTAAGTCTGAATGCACTATAAGTGTCTTTAGAAAATGTCATCTTCTACTCCTCATGTTATGCATGTGATTCATAACCGAACATATTATATCAAGTTTGAATAAAATGAGAGTTCAGTAAGAACTGATAATTTTAGTTAAGTGGACGACATAAAATTTGAGACATTTCTCACTGAAATCTATAGGATGTCTTCAAAATGGTGCAGGTCATATAGACTTTTATGGTGACTTTATTGTCCTTTTGGGTTCCATGGAAGTCAAAGTGTACAATGTCAAACAGGTCTGAAATGACACGATTCTGAAATATGACGACAGTATTGTCATTTTTGTGTAAAGTTATCATTTAGCGAACACACAGAACAAGCTTAAACGTGACAAGATGTTTACATACGACATACGTGGACCAACATAGGCAGCACTTCTGCCGAACATTAAATTATAGATCCTCAAATTGTTGGTGAAACACAACACATTTACTATAGCAACACACACCTGAATTAACTAGTAGATTAGACAAGTACTGCTTGTACAAGAACTTTAGACAAGTACAAGAACTTTACTTGTCAAGACGTGTCAAATATGCTACGCTGAGATCCTTTAGGATGAAATATGTTATTCTGTGGCCCTCTCAGGCCGAGATTTCTCGCCTTTAAAAATCCAAACAATATAATCAATATTCCAGCCACACGTAGAGCAAACAGAAACACAATTTCTTTTTGTAAGCTTGTGATCACCGAGCAGCTGAAGCTGCAGGCCGCATCACAGCATCCTAATATCCTGTCCTTCACATCAAATTTCGGCTTTATTAGTTTCACACTTAAAATGATGTACAGAAAGGTTACTGAAGCAAAACGATCAGGCTTTTAGTTTTAACGAGTGCATACATCATAAAGGGATCAGGATGTAATAATCGTCCATCATCATGGAGACACCAGACCAGCTGAGGGACCTGCTCGCCGAATGGGAAACAGATTCAGAGAAGAAAACAGATGGAGCTGGAAATGTGAAAGAGTGTTTACATGCGGCTCAGACAAACTGTTAGTTTAGCTAAACTGTGTTAAATCAGTTCTACAGTGCGGTAAATACGAACCAATTTTTCATAAAAGTCTTTAGAAAAGCCTTTTGTAATATTACTCAGCGGCTTTTTCGTGACACAAGTTTCCAGAAAGTGCCAGTATTTTTGCACAACAAAATTAATATTAGATACATTTGTTATCGTAATATCAAAATTTATGATTTTTAAAAATTTATGAAAATTTATGAACAGACAGCTGAAACAATAACTTTGTTACACTGTCTGTCAATCGCTTGAGCAAAAGGGGCTCATGTCAGTATTTCACTTCTATGCTCTTCTCTTCTTGCCACTGTATAAATAATCAATAATCAATAATCAATAATTGATATTATTTGAGCATATTTCTAGTCTTTTTTAGTCTAAAAGCTATACTTTTAGAGTGATACATGTTCTTAAAGTTATAAAACTTATATATATATATACTTTTTAATATTCATACATGACAGTGTGAGATGGACACACAAAACGTGCTTTTGTGTTTAATGTCACACTGTATGTGTGTATTTCACGATTGCTTGTTTATGTGTGTGTGTGTGTGTGTGCAGTTACACCCATTACTCACACGAGTCTGCGCGCACGTTTCTGTCTGTTCGTTTTGCACTCGTTTTATGTACATCAGTTGGCCAGGCCGTGAGGGAGCGTCTCTGCTCCTCACATGCTGTGTCAGCCGCGGTTTCACGTCTGGTTCAGGCTTTAATTACAGTGCAGGCTGCTGTATTTCTAAGGGGTTGTTGGTCGTCCCCCCAGAGTGTGTATGTCAGCCCTGCTGAAGTGCAGCGAGAGGTGGGCGGGACAGATCGTGACCCCTCCCCCTGATCCCAGTGTCCCACGAGGCTTTAGGGCTTTACCACAGTGCCACTGCCTACCCTGGCCCTGATGTTGCCCACCTGCCACCTAATAAATACACCAGGAACACACACACACACACACACAGATCACACCTTTTATACACACAAAAACAGTGACCACAAAAGTATCTGGCCAATTATGTCACATTTAGAAATAACTGAAAGTTATTGCATTACATAACAGAACTCAAAGCAAGTGGACACCCGCAGACAAAAAGCGCCACTTAAAACTAATTTTAGGCATTTTTTAGACTGGTTTCAGGGTGCACATGGGGAGGGGGACTCCAGGGAGTAAATTTGGGGGGTGATCAGAATTCCAGTTCAAAATGTAGAAGATTTCCATATTATATCCATGTAATAGCCTCCAAACACTATAGAGGGATTTTCTGCATGTGTGGCTTCAAAAATTTAAAATATGTTCCTAACTAGGGTCGCCCTAATGAATCTCAGCCATTTCCACCACTGAGTGGATGTTCCCTTCAAGTTTGACAGCCACAATATCTTTTGTCCAGCTGTTGTTTGACCATTTCAAACCTCACTAACCCACTCTTTTAAAACCTCAGCATGAGCAGTATTAACAGTAATGGGTTGTATGACTTTGCATGTAACATTAATTATTTGAAAGAGAAGTGCCCAATTGGAATCTCCCATGTGTGCAACCTTAACTGAAAACGAACTACAGATTCAGCAACAGAAACAATGCCCCAGCTAACAAAGAACATTCTCAGAACATTGACTAATGTTCTCAAACGTTCTTTTAAAATGACCAAAGGATGTTCTTGCAATAATGTTTGTACAACTTTTTAAGTTGTATTCATCATGTTTTATTCATTATTTATCATTCATCATTCAAATGTTATTCTGAAGTTGTTAGTGGAACATTTTAAAAACATTACAAAATACACATACTGTACGCCTATAGGCCTCAAACAGGGCTTGCATACTGTACTCCCTCTTACATACACACACACCTTCTCACTGGACATTTTTCCTGCTCGCTGTGGCTGTCCGTGTGCGTTGGCTGATCAATAGGTCTTCTCCTGCACCCGTATCGACGACGAAGCTCACTCATTGATCACGTCCAGACCCCGAGGCCCCGGCTTCAAAGATAATTGGGCGCTGGGACGGGCCTTCAGTTGATTGACAGGGGTCCGAGGTGTTAATAAACCCAGAGGCTTTGCTTTACGTCTGTGCAATGCAGCTCTGGTCATTATTTGTCTTCTCGTCCCCTGTTAAAATGCTCAGAACAACTTCATCCGTGACTTCCTCTCTGCTGAACAGAGGCGTTATTGATTAGTGCTCTTAATGTATGATTGCCACACAGCGTCTCAGCGCGCTATTATTCCACATATTGTGTTCAAATCAAACTGCTTTGAAACAAGTGTCCAGCAAATGATGAAAAGCCTCAATAACTAAGAAGAGCAATATTGATACTTCATTATTAAGCAGACCAACTCCAGCACATTAGGAAGCCATTAGAGGCAATAACAAACACAAGACGCTCATTTGTTTCAATAAGCCATAGTGACTATTAGAGATTAATTGACATAGCATGGGGGTTGGGCTAGTGTTCGGTACATTAATATTACAAAAAGTTTGATAGGATGCAAACACAGCACATAAATAAATGAACAAACAAACGCTCTTTTAGACTGGAAAAAAGCGCAAAACAAAGCTCGGGCAAATACGAAGACAAAGAAAGGGAGCGGAACTCAAACGAGCGAAAAGCATATGAGGAATTATTCAAATATTCTGTGTGTAAATCGCATCCAAAGCTTTTCAAAACAATAAAGTAATGAGGCCCCAATTGGGTCCCACCGCGCTCACGGGTTCTGAAACAATAAGAAGCGCCGCAACTGCCTGGGCCCGATGCTAAACCTCAGAGTTCACTTGGCATTGGGTTCTGTGTGTGTGTGTGTGTGTGTGCGGATGAGACAGTCGGGATGCTGAGTTGCCGGGGGCGACTGGGCTGCTGACAGAGGCCAGTGTCCCAGCGCTCACTGTTTGGATAATGAGCAGTTGCACACACACATGCACATACACACACGCTGGCCCATTGTGCATCCACAGATGCGGCCCAGTTACAAACACAAGACCAGTGATCCACATCAACACAACAGCTCAACACACACAGATAGACAAATCAGGAGAGTCGGAGCCTTAAACGCAAGACGACAGATCATCAGGCTGGACACGTTCAAGAAAGACGTCACACCACTAACATAAACCATGACTGTTTTAATCATTAGCATTAGCAAAGGGAAAGGGGCTTTAGTAGTTTGTTAGCAGGTACAAAGATGGCAGCTTACACTTACCACTCTTTAAAATCAACACAAAACAACATTAACCAGTTTAACTTGAAATGCAACAATCTTTGTGTGCCAGAATATGCATCATGATATAATGTATATCCCAGAATCAGAATAAATTATTAACATCAATTATCATTATATTGTCTTAAAAAAATAATAAACACTATTAAATGTAACCAGACTGCTGTCATGTATGCACGTGCAGTTTAAAAACAAACACAAACATCGCCACCCAATGACATTTTACATCATGTGACATCCCAAACAACCAATCCGATCAGAAAAAGCGAGATGTTCTAATTCCTGGAAATGCAGGCTAAGGAAAACCGGAAGAGTCATTTATCAAACCTCTCACTAATTCCTTCTTTTCTCCGGGTTCTCCCTCTTTCAGAGTTGGCCTTAACCTCCAGCACATCACTGGGGTAAAGCGGCAGGATTTTAGGGGGGTTTGGGTGGTGCTGAAGGCCCAGGGCATGAATATTCAGATCATCTGCCTCTCTTTGGTTCTGTAGGTGCGATCGGAGCAGTTTCCCGCCAGCCCACTGGACCCCAAGGAGCAGAGCGGTTGCAGGGGAACTTTGGATGTGGAGACCAAAATGTTCTACGGTGACCTAAACTTCAGTCAATGATATGTTGTCAGACCACTGCAAGTACACAGATTTACACACACACATACACACAGCATTGAGTTTTCATGTTTTATAGGGACATTCCGTAATGTTTTTTATACTGTACAATCTGTATATTCTATCCCCTTACACTACCCCTAACCATCACAGAAACTTTCTGATATTTTAGGTTTTCATTAAAAGATGATTTATGAGTACCTAAAAATGTCAAATTTACCGGTATTGCTGTACTTATGGAGACATTCGGTCCCCATATGTAGTGAACATATGCAGTCACATGTAGGCCGGGCGCACACACCCATACACACGCACACTGTCACACCTGTGTGTATGCATGTCCTTTTATTCTGAAACATATATGCTTTCACTTGCTGTCTTTCAATATATGCACACACGAAACCATTTTCCTTCTCTCTCTATCCATCATACACACATTCTCTCTCTCCGATAGGCATTATGCTAATCTGGGCCCTCTGCTCTGTCACTGGTAAGCTCACGCCGCTCACCGGCTCTGTTCGCCTTAGGGCCCCTGCCGCACGTTTTGACAGAGCATCCCCTGATAGTTGGGATTAGTCCAGCTTGTTTAGATAAACCAGAGAAAGTGGAGGAGAAACTGGGAAGGGAGGGGAGAGAGTTCTGGGGTGTACCATGGGTTTGTAGAGTTCTGTTACAGCCAGATGCTACAAGCTCTCAACAGAGACCAGACACAAGGTGTGTGTGTGTGTGTGTGTGTGCGTGTGTGTGTGAGTGCACATGCATGTCTTCGTGTCACAGGCTTCTCCAGCAAACCAGGGAACAAATCAGAGCACTTGGCTGTCTGATGACATTACTGCCAGGCTATAACAAAACAGTAATATATTAATTTCTCATAGCCGTTTGATTATCAATTTAGTTCCAGTTTAGTTTAAAAGTCGTCATTTGACAGTTTTTTCTGACCAAGAACCGCCCACTTAGACGGTAACGTTCTACCCAACCAGTGTTTAATGTTTTGTTTAGGGGTGGATTCACGTTAAATGTGGATACTGGTTTCCGATGATAAATCAACATGGCAAAAACTGGACTTGTACAGCTGTGTCAGTCTGCAAACATTTACAGAGAATGCACAGAACACATTTCAGGAAACGTGTGCAGATTTTGCAAAACCTCGCCTTCCTCAAGAAGCAGCAACAACCGAGCAGCCTGTAAACAAGATTTAATTTACACATACAATTTTTATGTTCCCGTCTGTGATAAAATCACTTACCAGCCTTCTGTTGCTGCAGGAGTGCGGCCTTTGTTTTCGTGTCATGACCATCTTTTGTATTTTCCTAAACAGAAAGGCTTCTGTTGTGCGCACGGCAGATATCACCGATTGGGGATGTTGGGGTTTGATTTCCTGAGTTGCAGATATCATTCACTCCACACCGAGTCTCTGTATGTCTTTCATATCTTACCCACCGGCAATGTCACGCACAACACATCGTGAGATGCTCATAAAGAACAATAAGGTTCATTAACAATGCATAGATGCTTGTGGTCTCTGAATACGCCGCATATTTTTGGTTCATCCGTAAAGGGCGAGCCTGCTGCGTCTTGTTAGTGAACGTTGCCTTGCGTTATTGAGGCGTCATGTTCCATCCTATAAATGCACGATTCAGCATCTATCAGTCTAATGAGATATTTATTGTGCTCTTTTATAGGCGGCTTTGCATAAGGAAGTGCTGTTTTTATTGGAACATTCCTGCTTGGCATTAATGACACCTTCGCACTCCTATTCGCTTTGAGCAACGTTTGAACCTCCCCATTAAACGGCTGACCTTTGACCCCGGGTTCACCCGGCCCATGTGCGCGTTCCCTGTGCTACTGTTCTCCCTGCGCTGGAAAAGAGAAAAGGCAGAATAAAGAAAAGGAGTGATTATGCTTTCAAAAGAAAGACCTGCCCCTGGAAACGAGAGGAGATCTTTTATTCAGTAATGTCAGACAGCAGAGGGGCCGCGGCCGTCTGGACTACCTGATAGACTTGTGCTTTGATGGGCTGAGGAGAGTAGATGCTTTGAGACCATAAATACATGCATTTTTATCAGGACTCAAAGAAATGTATACAACAGTTTTAGATTGTGGAACCATTTCCCCAATGTTTAAGCAATAAAAATGTTAAAATAGGAACATTTTAGGAACGTTCAAAATGTTTAGTTTTAATGTATTCATGTTACTGTTTAATTACATTATTCAAACATTTTTTAAATTCTGTACCATTTTTAAAACATTCCACTAACAACTTTAGAAAAACATTTTTTATATGATATATAAGGTTAAAAAAATTCTACTAACAATACTGCAAGAAAATTTTTTCCGATAACTTTGACAGAACTTTTAGAGAACATTAACCAGTGTTCTGAGAATGTTCCCTGTTACTTGAGTATACAGACAGCATGTGCTAAGGTGCAGTGTTAACTATATGCAAGTCCCATATGCAAGTACAGTGTAGTCCCACCCTTAGATCACACCCATGGACTGTTGGCTGAACATCATGCATAGGGCACGTAAACTGGAAACACTTCAGGAGTTTCAAAGTTGTCATCTGATTGGTTGAATTCTACAGGATGTTCGGGAGACGTGTGTGTTGCATTCTTTAAAGGTCCAGCTGGAAGCATGACAATGAACAAAATAAACTGTGATTGGCTGCTTTACATGTCGGTCAAACTGCTTTTTGGATGGTTCTGACCAATGAAAGTTGCGATGGAGTCCAGACCTTCTGTTGTCAATCTTACGGTCTGGCTACAAGAGACTATAAAGACAGTGACAACATGGTAGCACATTCAAAACATTGCTCAGTTTGTTGGTCTGGCATGTCTGGCATGTCTTGTTCTGCCTTAACCAATGTTGTGAGTTTACTAATATAAACCAAATAAAATGGAACACCATCTCCGTTGGCCACAAGTGAAATGTCGCTCTGGTAACATTTTAACCTCTTTTGGTGGATTCTGTACAGAAGAGTGTACAAAACAAACATACATAATTCAACAAACACTTCAGAATGTCTCACAAAAAATACAACCACATTATGTAAAAAACTATAACCCGCAAAGACATACAAACATCACTAAGGAAAAGAGAGAAGAGGAGAGAAAAACAGAGAAAAGATGATGAGAAAAGAGTAGAGAAAAGAAGAGGAGAGAAAGAAGAGAAAATAAGAGGAAGAACAGAGAAGGCCTCAGGAGACGTGGGCCATTGGTGGCCCAGGGGTGATGTCAGCCTATTAAACTGATTTCACAGGTTTCCTTAACGAAGCCACTCGGCAGTTAAAGGGCAGGAAGCATCTCGTTTCACTCTTCCCTTCAAGCTGGATGCACGTGAGACTTATTGAAAGCTCCTGACAAACAGGCGTGAAGAAGGGCAGCTGGTGGGGCAGCCCTCTCAGGACCCCGACGCAGCCCTGCCGGAAACACAGGTGGTATAAAACAGCAGCCGTCAGCTCTTAAACATTTCTCTTTCTCTCTCTTTCATTCCGCCCTTCAGAGGTCTGTGAGAAACCTGATACGGGCTGTTGAGACACAGAACTCATGCGGCTGAGACACTCGCAGAACTCGGCTGATGTCACTTCCTCTGAATACACCTGTGTTCACTCCACTGCAGAAAGTTGTGACAAAAGATTTCTTCAGGTCGTGTCAACACGCACCCAAAACTGACCTTATTAACGTTCATTTTGAACTTTGGTCAGAGCAGAACCATATTAGACGAATGAGCAGACGGCTGTCAGGGACACGAGTTTAGTTTGAACAACAGGTTGTACTGACTTCAGCTTCTTACATGAGTTTTGTTCACTGGAAATAAAGGCCACCTGTAACCATCCAATTAATACCCAATGGACAAACTTAAGTCACTCAATGTTTTATTACATTACTTTTAATTTGTCACATTACTAAAGTAAAATGGCTTGTGATTGGCTTGTGAATGATGTCTAAATCTAGGGACACAATTAAAGACTAGCTAAAACATTCTAAAACTGAACTCAATGCACTTAAAGACAGTTTCCATCTACTGGAGCAGATTCTAGTCTGGTTTTAGCCTGTTTTTTAATCTGACAGACAAGCTAACAGGAAACATTCTCATAATGTTGGCTAATGTTCTCTCAAAGTTCTATCAACATTATTTAAAGTACAATAGTAGAGTAACAATTAGTAACAATAGTAGAACATCCTTTAATATTGTATATCAAATATATCAAAAACTTTAAGTGTTAAGTGAAACATTTGTATGTCTGTATACAGTCTCCAGGGCTGCAGTGATGTCATCAATCAGAGACACCAGTTGCACATGATAAACATTTAAACAAAATCTTTGTGAGGACAACTGGCAATGATTGCTTCTTAAATTCTAAGACTAGAATCTTTTGACACTACACACTACACAACTTTATCTGCCGAATGTAAGAAACAACTGCTTAACTAAAATCGGCACAAATTACATTCATAATTGGCCTGGAAATCGTTAAGTGTGTGTCCAGGTTAAGTGTGTGCGAACACACCTTTAAAAACACACTTTTTAAAAAATGAAAGCATTTGTCGCATGATTCTTACACACACGATACACTGTATCAGTATCTGTGTTTCCTGGGAACTAAACCTGTGACCATGGTATTGTTGGTTTTGCGATACAAGAGCTACAGAAACAAGCTACCAGATGTGTAATCACAAAACAAGAGGCTGTAATCCTGCAGTTTTATGCTTCTTAAAACACATATTTTGTTGTCCGTTGTTTGTTAGCCCCAATCTTACAGATCCAAAATAATCGAATCAAACGTTCATGTCCTCGCGGAATCTCCGAGAAACTTTAGACCCGTCTCGCAAATATCAAATGATCTGATGTAACTCTTTTCATCTTCTTTCATTTGTACAAAGTCTCACGGTTTCCTCTCCTCTCCTGCCAGGTCCCTTTGCTGGGACTCAATCCCAAACATATGTGAAAGCAGGTGTTCTGTCTGGCAAATTGAATCCTTCATTGCACTGTCTTAACCACGAGCTCACAATGGAAACGCACAGGTGACTCGAGTCTGTGCGTTCCCATGGCTGATGTTTGTGACCGTGATTGTGGGTGGTGAAGTCTCAGGCTCTCTGGGGTGTTGACAATAGTGAAGCGCTTGTGAAAATAAAGCCCCGATTCCCCTGTGGCCTGGTGCGCCATCGCGCAACGCGCTCGCACGAGTCCAACGAATGATGAAAGCTTTGCTGTTAAAAGCTACACCTACACTCCTAAAACCAATAAGACAACAACCCAATACGATTACAGCGATGTTTTATCCCTGCACGGCAGAAATCAGCTGCGCACAGCCTATTAAACAGAGAATGTGTTATCCCTTTAAACCTTTGACTGTGTTGATTTCTCCTGCTGTCTTAGTTGGAGGTCGGAAATTTAAATGTCCGACTACTGTAGTTAGAGCTGACTGAGGCATTTGTGTCAGCGAGTTCAAATAATCCCGAGAACATCAAATGAGTTCACATCCGATGTGACTTCTCACAAATGCAATGTGACTTCTCACAAATGACAACGAAAATGTGTTATTTTAACTTTATGACAAATGTGCAGCAGCTGCCAGTGTACAAAGGCAGAATGCTGTTTGTGTGAAATGACAATGTGTGTGACAGAGATGTGTGTGTGTGACGGCGTATTATATGTATGTTATGTGTTTATGAGTGTGTGTGTGAGAGAGAGATACAGAGGTTTGTGTGTGTGGGGCGTCCTGGTATTCACTATGTTATAGGGACCAAATGTCCCCACAAGTATAGTAATACCACTCAATTTTGACCTTGTGGGGACATTTTTGTTGGTCAACATGAGGAAACAAGCTTATAAATCATACAGAATGATGTATTTTGTAAATCTAAAAGCATGAGGTGAGTAAAATTCACACTCATATTAAATCACATGACGTATTTATATTCCAGATTAGCAGCTCGGTCAGCGGCCAGGCCAGAATAATAATCAATCAACAACATTTCTCAAATTGATAAAGTGCTGAGTTACGTTACAAATATAACTCACTCCGTTTTTAACATCAGAACATTCAGATCATCGGGGGTCTCGGATAACAGCTTCCCGGTACTGTTAAGAAACACAGTGGATCTTATCATACATTTTACAATGTGTGTTCACCTCTATAGCCTCACACCTCCTTTGAGATCCCTCGAGCGCCCCGTCCTCCTGACACTGAGCCCAGCAGACGCTTGCTATGCTAATGCCCCCCCCTGACAGACTCCCCCTGTAAAAACAGCACAAAGAGCCATTTAGACTTAAAAGACACACATAAACAAAAAAGGAAAGAGAAATATAAGAGAAGGGAATAAAATATGAAAGCAGATGAGAAAGAGAGTTGGCGGGGAGGAAAAGAAAGAGCACATGGCGCCCTGGAGGTGGGGGTGGAGGGGTGGGGAGGGTTATGCTGGCTGGGTGAGAGGATAGGAAGTCAATTATGCATTCTGAACCCTGGTCGATGTAGCCCCCGGGGACCAGACTGCACACCTCAGGATCAGTAAATAATTGACAGATAATATTAATTGGCTGTGGATTAGTGAGCAAGTAGAGTATCGTGGCATTAATATTTGATCAGAAGATGATAGCGACTCCTGGCAGAGGCTGGGAGGGGCAGCTGGGTCTGGTTGGCTGATTAGGGCCCTGTAAAGAGAAGTGAAAAGGAGACAGACCCTGTGCCATGTAGACTTGTACCCCTCCTTTACACTCACAGTGATGGAGAACGAGAGGATGTCCTGGGGTACAATTGAGTTTTAGACCAGCTACCAAGATAACATTTTTAGGTTGTACAAATGGTTCCCTAACGTTTCCATTAAGTAACAAAAACATTCAAATGTTATTTTGAAAGCTCTAGGAATGTTTGAAACGTGGTTTTTTTAGACATCGTATTAACATTATTGCTTGGTTTTAAACAAAACTTGGTTTTAACGTTATTCAAACATTTTAATTCTGTAACGTTTCTAAAATACTCCACTTAAGAATAATGTTTTTCATATATATATAATATATATAACGTTATATATCAATATACTAACTTTACTGCAGAAATGAACTAGAAGAACTTGTAGAAAATGTTAGCTGACGTTCTGAGAACGTTCTCTGTTCGCTGGGTAACCTCCTACTGGCAGTAAATTGGCGACTGGATGATTCAAGACGTACAGACACATGTGGGGGATGGAACAATAAGATATCATGATCACTTTCAACCTTGGGTTGTTGTTTTATTGGTGTTGGGCTCTGCGGTAGCCTGATCCTGCATGTATGTGTGTAGGCGCGGGTGTGAAGAGGCAGCGAGATGTCTGATAGTGCATTGTGGGATCGCACTGGGCTTGACTGGGAGTAGTGGGGAGTCGACAGCGATCAGTGATGATCTGATTTTCTGAGTGGAAGTCTTCCAACACACGA
>JAZGTI010010678.1:0-17422 GCA_036877585.1 Botia kubotai | reverse complement strand
ACATAGGGTGTATTCGACTCGGCATAAGCCACAAAATCAGAGGAAAAAAGAATTTTGTTTCTAAGAATTTTGTCATTACGGGTCAAAAGTAGTACTTTAGGAAATCAGCCTTGGCTGGTGGCAGGCATCATGTGTTGTGACTTGTAGTTACATCAGATAACAAACGCTTTCCCACAATGATGTTCCACTGTAGACAGTTATAAAAATGTATAATGTATTCAGATAAAAGCCTACAGCAAATGGCACTGTTAATAAATAGCAGCAGTGGGTTGATCGCTGCTAAAAGCTTCTCAGAATTGTCTGACAGTATGCTGCTTATTTAGAGGACGAACTGCACGCTTCCTTAAAAGGTCTTTTTGTGACCCACATGTCTGGTTGTGTTTCCTCAGGGCTTAAGAAACATGGAACCCAACATGGGTTCCAACATACAAAAGTAAGAAAGCGTGCAGTTTGTAAGCAGTGAGAAGCACAAATCGGCATGGACGCACATGGAAGTACATTTTTAGGCAGGGCAACCTAGTACTTGATATGTTTTGAGTATGTGTTCAGATAATAATACTTTTTTATTATTATTTTAAGTATTATTGCTTAATTATTGCTAATACTTTATTATTGCTCTGTTGTTTCTGTTTCAAATAACAGGTTTAATACAGAAGGTTTAATCTAATATTTACATTTACATTTAACATTTTAGGCATTTGGCAGACGCTTTTATCCAAAGCGACTTACATTGCATTATACTACACATTGATCACTATACATTGAGTATGTGCAATCCCTGGGATCGAACCCATGACCTTGGCGTTGTTAACGCCATGCTCTAACCACTGAGCTACAGGAGAGATGATTATTTGATTATTTGCAATAACAGTAAGCATTTTAGCATTGCTAGTTCACCCACAATTGAGAATTCTGTCATTATCTCCTTCCCATCATATCTTTTAAAACCCATGGGATGTTATTGTTCTGTGGAACACTATTGAGATATTTTGCAGGTCCGAACTGCTCTTTGGCAACTAGCCAACAAAGCTTTACAAAATGACTCATGCCATAGGCTATATTATATAGATATGTCATTTAGGTGTCAGAGACTCACAGTGACTCATTTAAATTATTCAGCGTGCCCTAAAGTCATTTGTTTTATCTATGTGTTTCTGGATACAATATGTATTTTTTTTTAGGTTTTTACCCTGCATGTGCTGGAAGGTGACGGCAACAGTTCAACACACGTTAGCAAAGAGCTTGTTAAGTTTTACACTTTCACAATTTCTCCATCGAGTAATGATTAAATATTCATTACTACATACAGTACATGGCCCAAGGCAAGCCAACCAATTTACTGTAGCGGAAGTCTACAGAACATAGAATATTTAATTCCTCACAGTGCTCTTTACAATGGTTTAAATAACTAAGTATTTTCAAGAAAACACTTTAAAGTTTATATCTCCAGGGTTTTGAATTTGATAAATGGGCACATTCTGTGTAGTAGTGTTGGGTTTGTATGCCATAATAATAGCCCCACTGAAAATAGATCAATTGGTTTTAATTCAGTGGCCCTTCGAAAATAAATATATACAGAAAAAGAAGAAATATACTAGAGGAAAATAACATGTTTTCTTCACACACAATCCCACCAAGTTGCAGATCATAAAAAATCCCAATAAACATCAAATAAATAACAAATTGCTACATGAATTATGGGTTAATTCCACAAATAACAGTTAACAATTCAAAACAGATTAAATCACACCTAATGTAATTACACCTAAATTAACCTTACAAGATATCCATGCTCACAGCTATCACCTTATTTCTGGCAACAATTGGGATGTGTGTCAACTTGCCTTTTTACAAAGTATACTTTAAAAGAAGCAGTTACATTTAATGGCCTGTTACATAACAGAAAGAGAAAAGTCCAATGGATGGTGTTAACAGTAAAGGTATTTCCAGCAGGTTTTTATATAGAACAGTAGGAAAGTACTGAATCATTTATAGGTCCTATTGTGAGACTATAAAGGCTTTGTTTCGGTGTTGGTGAACAGGTAAATGCCTTTTGACAAAGAGAGCTTTGCGGGGATGAGCGTACAGAACTCCATTACTGCATTTAATGGGTGACAGTAGTGCAATTAACCACATTTTGTTCTTCCTCAACATTACAAGCAGTGAATCCCCATATCTCTGATCCTATTAAAACTGCTGGAGTGCAGTGGATTTGAGCTCAGCCAGCCAATCTGTAATTTATCTTTTTGATTAAATCTCAGCTTTGCTGTTTTCCTCCCTCTGATCAAAGTGACATTTCTCCAATATATAACAAATTATTCCATAACTGTTCTGAACCCAAAGGTTGCTATAGTTAACGCATAGAAAACGAAACCACTAATAATTGGGAGACATACTCATACTGGGAGTACATTTTGAGATTAATGTATGCTCATAAAAATAAACACTGCTGAGTCAGCGTTTTAAACACATTAAAAGCTCATATTACAGTTCTTTAATCACATCAGAATTATTTATTTGTTCGCTTAATCATGCAATTTTGTTGTTTCTTGTTTTTTAATTTCAACTCATTTACATTTACAGCTGCGTCAAATAAAATGTAATATATAGAGATGAAAAGCAAGGCTTTGTGTCATATGTAAATAATCTAGTTTACTGATGTCTTCCTGAAATTTTAATGAATGGTGTTATAGTATCTGCCAGCACTGCATAAAGTAACTCAGTAAACACAAAAATTCAGACCTCAGGTTTTTTACATCATCGTGCTATCCTAACATAAGGTTTCTGTCTCATTAGCGTCAAAAGCACTTTAAAGTTAAACTGTTTTCTTTGTAATGACTCTTCGTCAGATCTCATTAGGTCCCGTTAGAAGTGACTGCATAAAAATAAGAGATTGGCTTCGTTGAGTACTTTTAATTAGCGGAAAGAGTTCTTACAACTTTCATTTATTTATTTTTAGTTGTTGATTTGCTTGCTGTTGTTTTAAACCAGAAAAGTATTTGTAAGAATGAGCTATAAACTATGAGTTTTGATTTTTTGTTTGCTTTTCAAATGTATTGCTATTTTCAACCAAGGGGTCAAATGTTGGCAGATTAGCATGATCCAGTCTTGTACTGTTTTCAGCTGCTGTTGGAAGATGTCATAACATTCTCTATTGACGACCATTTAAGAACAGCTGTGTATTCTGATGAAATAACATTTTTGCATAAATGCATAAACACTTCAAAAAACAATCACATTTTTGTTCACCTCCCTGTGAACTTAGTTTATATTTTATAAAAGCTGTGAAAACCTTCACCCTACTCCACTGTACACTTGAAAGTTATGTGAATGACAGCTCCCCTTAAAATGAGTATAAAAAGGTAACAAAAAATGGTTGAATTTTTTTAAAAATCTGACAATTTAACAAACTTCTTCTTACTATTTTTAAAAATCTTTGTCCTGTCTAAGGTGTCCACATGCCCATAGATTCACAATGTGTGCTTGTCTACACTCTGCAGCAGCTTATGAATTCTGAATGAGCGATAAACGCAGTGGCAGTGGAGGTTCTCACTCCATTAGCCAGTCGTGCAATTTAAGCTTATTAACGCTGCTCGGCTCTCATTATTTCTTTCATGGCTGAGAGTTTTCTCCTTCCTGCTGATGCCACAGTGTTTGTTCTGACTGGCTTGCTGACATGTGCGATCAGGCAGTCACTATCTAAAGCGTTATACCACAAGTAATGGACTTCTAACAGGCGTCTTTGTATAATTGCCTTTCTAGTGAAACAAATCAAGTGCTGCTCTAATGTGAGAACAGGACTAGCATAAGGCCCAACATCCCTTAAAGCCAAAGAGTGTAATTATTTTTGTTAATAGTGATACTTTTTCCTTTTCCATCTTACATACAGAGATAACTATGAATACTTATAAGCTTTTTGTGTGTTCCTTGTGACTCCGAAAAATTGTAAACTGTGTCTCTTTTTTGACTCAATAATGTATGTGTGCATGCTATGTATTGCTAGTATTACATGGTTATCTTAGCAACATGCTAATACCAAACTTTGTTAAATACAATTGAATTTTGTTTGAAATTTCCTTTGAATTTTCTTTGAATTTCCTTGTACAATTGAACAAACTGAATTCAACAGTTTGTTGAATTGCTATTTGTACTATGTTGCCTATGTAGCAATTACACTAGTCATAAGGTTCCATTTCAGTTACAGTAGGATCCATAGATCGTATAGATGTATTGTAGGCAGTAGACAGCAGGTTTTGAAGAAAGCCATAGAGCTCTTCTCACTCTGTATATATCTTTTATTTTGTCCGTCATCATTTCTGTCACCACTGTTCCCAACTGTCTTCATCATTGATTTTTCACTATATAGAGATATTGTGCAGCCACTGGCTGTAAATAATTTTTTAGTATATTTTATTTTAGGAATAATATTTTATAATAGGAATTTTAAGAATGCTTTAGTTTAAATGTGAACTTCTTTACTTCCTCAGGAATTTCCATGGTTGTGTTTGAAATAACACACTTTCACACTTTATTGCTGCATAAATACCAAAATGTGCAGTATACACAGATTACTGCTTATAATGTTGTATCCCACAATGCAATACATGGGATACAATAAATGGATGTCGATCGCTGAATCACAACATGATCATGCAACATGACAAACAGTGTGGTCATGTGACAATGTGACATACAACTGTTCGGAACATTTATTGTAAAATAACACATTTCAAAATTTATTCATAATAGTATAAATAGCACCAAATAATTTAATAAATAGCAAGTTCCTGTAGCATTCCAGACATATGTTTTCCTCACTTTAAAGTCAGCCTGACAGTTGTGGTGGAGGAACGTTTCCTTACAACTGCCCCTCTATTACCAAAGCAACAGAGGACTGGTGTAATCATCCCCACCTGTCATATTTCACCTCCCTGTGAACTAGCATTTATTATTTATGAAAGCTTTATTCCACACGCCCTCCACCTGCCTGTACGCTCAGTGGTGGAATCACTGCTCTTCAGAATAATGGCTAGATAAAACCTCATCTACACAGAGCCCTGGTGTGTTTATTTACAAGCCGATTCCAGTCTTTATTAAAGAACTGACAGCCACAGCATCAAATCATAATAGGGTTAGGTTCAGGGTTAGGGTCCATGTTTATGTGAAATGAGAAAAAACAATGTTTGTGTTGACACAGGAGAGGGTCACTCTGCATTGCTTCTGGATCACCTGCCGAGGTTCTTCTGAAAGCACTTTAACTGAAGCTTTATGCGTGGTGAAAATAACCTCCTGTACCTAATGCTCCTATGAGACATTTACCCAGCAATGAGTCACAGTGGACGTTCTATACATTCATAATGTTACTTTATCTTGATGGTCTCTTTGTCAGAGAGCTTCAGAGCAGTGAGGGTGCCTTGTTGAGAAGGTATGTTCAATTGGAACGACTCCAATTTAATTGTGACAGCATTGGCAGAAAAATGCCAATTAGCACAGAATGCAGGGTGACCTTTACAAGGTTTAAGTAATGCATCCCTTATATAATATCATAATGTAGTAGTGGATGGAACACACCAGTTATCCAAATAGCTGTAAGTCTTTCGTTTTATGGTCCAAGAATTAATGTCCTCACTTTTACATAGGGACAATATGGTTATAACAGTTAACTATACTGATAACAACTAATCACAACAGAAAATCACTGAATAACTAATATAGCAACAGAGCATGTAGCTGGAATGAAGTTCTAAAACCTTTTTCACTCTTTCAGTAAAATCCTTAAAAGATAAAACATCAATGCAATGTTGTACAATGTTTGCATTAAGTATTTAAGTGTTTCTTAATAGAGTAACAAAAATATTAGAGAAATATGAGACTTGAATTTTCAAATTTTCTAACCAGAATGTATTGCGTTTGTCAGGTGCCAATCAGTCTGTGTCAAGTCGAATATACCTATTGTCTCTGCTGTCTGCTGGAGAGCTTTAAAGTTACTAGGTGTGTGATCAGCCAATCAGAATGACTTATTATGAATTACTGTGTGCAGTTCTATGGTACCTAAACAAAATAATCTTCATTGGCCATTCAAAAGACATTCTTCGGTTTCTGCACTGCATGCCACTGGAACTGAGCATGTCAACTCTTTCTGTCATGTATAATTCATGTGCACCTGACTCCTGACACATAGTAAACATGTTCACTGTGGTCCACTATGGGCTCCACCTATGTGTACACATTGAATTTGATAGCCATAGACAGGATTTTCTCCATCTAACACTTTTGACAAGGACAAGGTCTGCTGACGGGAGAGCTTAAAGGCAGGGTAATCTTTTGTTGTTGTTTAGTGGGGTTTAGTGCTCTACAGAGAAAGCAATTTTAGAATGGATAAAAGAATAATCCACCACGATACAGGGATTGTTGCAGGGAATGACCTTTATTTTAGTGCTAAGCATTGGGTGCTTTCCAAGTGCTTTAGCCGTGGATTCAGCTGATTATAGTTTGAATGCCTATTTAATCTTGAGAAGCTTTACATGGAAGAATGGCAATTCACGTCGAATCTGCATGAACTGAAAACATAACTGACATTGTGAGGACTTCATAAACTACAACTTTACACTGTTCTAATCTTCAAGTGTCATTTTTATGTAGTAGGTTTTTTTAGTTAAATATTTAGCCAAAAATGAAAATTCTGTCATTTTCTCATCCTCTGTTCAATGTAGGTCCAAACCCATATTTTTTTTCTGTGGAATGTAAAAGTAGAACGATCTTCACACAGCTCTTTCAATACAATGACAGTTCCTGTTGATAAGGAGCCATCAAGCACCAAAAAGACTTAAAATAAACAATGTCACTAACAACAAAACTGTATTTATTATGGTGTGTAGTGTGTATTTTTGAACTCTGGATGTGAATCAGACTATCGTGTGATATCGTATTACTATTACTATTAATATTAGTAATAACTTGCAATAATAAATAGGGAATTTCTGTTGCTCAAACCTACTGCATGGCTGCAAAAACTTGAGTCCTCAGTCATATGGAGATTTTTGATGCTGTTTTAATAATTTGTCCTTTTTGAAACTTGACAGCTCCTGGCCATTTTGAATTGCTATTGTACGGCTAGCGGTATGTAAAATAATCTTCAAAAACTTTTATATTGCACGTGACAGCATGCAATATCCATACATGTGTGGAATGACATAAGGGTAAGTAAATTTCATTATTTGGTTGAACTGTACCTTTAATTCCAAACTTCAGCTTCAAACGCAACTGTGACTTAACGTTCACTCCAGCATGACCATAGAAACTGATGGGTGGATTTACTCCTGACAGCTTCCTCTCGTATACCCGCATATCCAATTTGTTAGAGAAATGACTCACCTCTTTGGGTACCAGGAGCACTGCAAAATTGACCTGGATACTTCTTAGAAACTGGGATTTGAAATAAAGGTAAAAGCATTTAGTGATTATGTGTAGAGGCAGACATCTTGCCTTATTTTTGTGGACATAAACAAGTACAGTGCTATAACGTAATCTCTTAAAATTGAATATAGGCCAAAGTCATTTGATAGCTGTCCTAACTCAAGAATTTTTGCATTGTAAGGTTGAATGCAGAAGTCATTCATGTAGTTACTTCTCTAGATTCAAAATGTAATTGAATGTGTGACATTTTTTGTTAGTGCCATTGTACTATAATATAAAGCTGTATGTATCGCATATTATACAACAGTTATAGTCATTTAATCATATCTCTGACACACACACACACACACTTTCTCCTTGTTATTTTAATGTTGCACTTACCTTTTGAAGCAGCAATGGTCCTTCTGAACCGGTAGTGTTCAATGTTTTCCATTGAACTGTTGTATGAAAGTAATATTATACAATTACAACCATGCTGTTATGGCCCTATATCAGTGTGCTGCGATCACAGCCTGATATTCAGCCTGTGTGATATTGCTTTAATAATTTATGCAAAACATTACAGCATAAAATATGCAATGATTTGGGATCATGATAATTAGACATTAAGGTAATTGCACTGTTAATTTATTGTCAAATTCCACTGACTCACACAGTACGTCATGTACTATATGGTGATCCTGATCTAGTGACCCTCTTGGACTAGTTCTAGTGCTTTGGGACATGTAGAGGCTCATCAAGATGTTCCTAAGCACTGCCTGTAATTGCTGAGGTTGTGCCCTCAGAACTACTGTCTGTCTTTTAATTGGTGCACTGCTGTATTGAGACGCATGATGTACAAGGTCATTGGTCAGAGGCCATTCTCAACAAGCACATGTATCAGCCTGTTACTGAGGCTCAAACTGTTCAGTGCTAACTCCTGTACAGCGCCATGGAAACATTACTGTAACTGATATCTGCATCATATATACACTTGTTCCTATATTGTTGAATGATTAAATCAGAAAGTGTGAAAACAAACACAGAGACATGATTGTATAGCATATAACTGCAATGAAAAACTGTTTATTCAGGCATTTTATTGTCCTATATGTTTATGTGGCAAAAGCTAATAGCATTTAGGTTCAGTGTAACAAAATATGGGTCTTGATAGTCAACATTTCAGAGCAATAATGTGTTTGAATACAAAACATAGGAAATGAGGACATAAACACTCTTAGGTTTAAAAAAATGACTTGTAACACCTTAGGAATATTTTACACAGAAAATTCTATAACAAAACCTCTTTAGTACAAGCAAAAATATTTCCTGGCAGAATTAAATGCACAAAAGAAATGCAAAGAAAATTCACAAAATAAAAATATCTCTTATCTACATTATGTGGAGGGGAGAAAAGACCATAAAAAAAGACTGCATCACCTCTCGCCTATTATTTTTTTCAATAGCAAATCTTACAAACAATTCTCATCTCATAATAGGTTTTTATTTTTTAAAATAGTATGTTTTGTGATATATTTAGTAGAATTTACAAGCTGAACTGTGACCCAGACAAAGTCATACATTATGAGATGCAAGGATTTTCAATGAATTGTGATACTAATTAATCAAATTATTTTTCTGGAGTCATTTTTTTTAAATTTCATAAAGAAAAGAGAGCTTGCTGAGGACTACATTGGGAGTCTTTCCCATACTTACATTCCAACAAGCTCGGATGGGATGCAATAAGCTAATAAGGCAATCTTATATCTTAGTTATATCTTGGCCTTAACCTGACATGTACTTAAATGTACTTTGTGTGTGCTCAAAACCACATTACGTGGAATTTTTACACATTAGTGCAAGAATAAAAATATTGGATTTAACTATTAAATGTCGACTTTATCCGTCAAATGCTTTTCTTTCCATCAATCAAACACATGGTTAAACAGAAATATGTTTTCTTGGATATATAGAAGAGTCCGAACATAATTGTTGTGTCTCATTGTGTCAGTATTTTGCTGTGAGGCGAGCAGAGGTTATGTGATTACCCACACAAGCGAACATGTAACCGAAAATTGTGCTGTCAAGATATCAGTTTTGTGACAGTCCATGAATTATTTATTTTTCTTCTGCAGAAAAAGTGAAACCGTTACTCAATCCAACCACAACCTTGCAAGCCACATTAATTCTAAGGTGCACAAAGCAGCGTGTTTGTTTTGTTGTTAGTCAAGCCTCCAGAGGTTTTATAAAGCCAAATATTTTCTTTGTTGCGATAGTTTACTCAATATAAAAATACTGCCATTGTTTTCTCACTGCCATGTTGTTAAAATCCCATAAGATTTTCTTTTCTGCATAGATGCTCGGCATTATTGATGTGAAACCTTTGGCAGCATGTCTTAATGTGTCATACTTAAACATATATGCCATCTGAATATATGCAAATTAAAAAAAGAGCTGTGGCAGATGAAAAGATTAACAGTAAATAACTAATTACACTTCTTTTGCATACATAAAACTGGCACGGCTTCAGAAGACTTGGAATATAATGTAAAAGTCATATGGGCTATTCCTGCTAAGGCTATTCTTGTACTCCAGACAGGAAAGAAAGTCTATGAGGGTGAGTAAATGATAAAAGTCATTTTCAGGCAATAAAGTCTTTTAACCTTTCCCTTCATATTAACACTGTAAAGAATTCATGCAAGCCATTCGCGCAAAAGCAAACTCGTAAAAAAAACAGGCATATTATACACACAGGCACACATGTAAATTTCCCTGTCAAATTATATAAAAGTCCATAAGATTGAACCAGCATCTTAAGTGACCGGATGTCCGTTCGCCTCCATCGACACCCTACGCCTGTAACCCCTGTATTCGCCGATGAACGACCCATCTTCGTTGAACTCGCAGTCATCATCCTCTGATATTACAGAGCTGTCTTCACCTCTTTCATCCTCTTTGATGCCTCCCAACAATTGCTGGCTGCTCTTCAGAGGTTTCTCATCACTGTCAAACAGCAAGTAAAATAAGACAAATTCAGCTTAGAGTGACAGAGATCAGACTAGTAGAGGCTCGCCGGACAGCACGAGTGGGGAGGGGCGCCGGGGGAGAATGCAATCACTGCTTTCTGCTAATTACTAATTGCAAAGGCTTCAAGAGCTGATGGCAATTGAAAATGCTCTCTGAAGTACAAAGAGGGAAAATTGCAGAGCACTGGTCTCACTAGCCAATGAGAGGGCTGACTTGAGAGGTGCTGTGTGTGTCTGTAGACAAACAGTCTGTCAGGTCACTTTAGTCCCTAAGGAATGATGGGACAAACCAAAATTAGCTGCCAATTTGAGAGCAGGCACACTGCCAGCGAGCCAGTGTCTCCTGAAGACTAGGGGTCACCTCGTAAGCTTCCAATTACTATGAGACACTGCAATGTCCTGAAGGCCGTTAAAATAAAACCAGACAGAAAATTTATTAGGATAAGCTGACGTTTGTCCTCCTTTAATTTTAGAAATAATAGTGCTGCTGACCAGAGGCATTTTTACAGGAACACTGAGAGCTGCATTGAAACCAGTTTGTGGTTGTTTGCAAACACTAGTTAAAGGTAATGTGACACTTCGGATTTCGAAGAGCGACAACAGCAATCTATAACCAAAGCAGCTACCTAAAGTTTAGTCATCACAACTGAATTTTAGAATACTTGCTGTATGAAGGAAATCAAAGTCAACAACTAATATGATACAGCCACAAGCGTTGGGTGTTTATCTTTACCATTAATTAAACCTCCCTCAGGTAACAAGAAATGGCAGAAAACAGGGGTATTGTTTAGTCAGGGCATGAGAAAAATGCCATTTGAGCAGAGGATGGAATACATGAACTAAATTAAACAAAACATTACACAGACATTACAAAGGCTTAATATACACCGTCATTGTCTATCACTGTGGTTATATGCTTTACTTGCACGTCTGACTTGAGTTACATTTCCACACAGGCATTATTCAATCCATCGAACAATTTGAGAGTCACACCTGTTGGTAAATTGCACTCTCAAACATTGTCTGTGAACTGTAGCCATATAGCTTTACTATCCCAGAATTCAATGCACACTGCTATATTTTAGTTTATCATATAAATGATATCAATGGCGTAATACGATAAAGCAGTTTTTCCATTCCCAAAAGCATAATAAATCAGTAGCCTCCTTGTGTAGGCCAGATAATGCAGTTTTGAAAGCCTCTGGGACTTGTGTCATATACCAAAGCTGTTGCGGGACATACTTCCCTATCTGGTTTCCTCTGTTAGCAGATGTTTACTGCTGTAACTCCCTAAACAAGGCTGAAGTACAGATCAGATGCCGAGCCTCTGCTGAAACTGCATTTCTTTCCTCAGGGAGGAATAAAACAGGGATTTCTGTGTCTAAGTGTAATGAGATGGAAACACATTTACGTATACAAGCTGCTCTGTATGCAAGTATGGAAGTTAAGGCCCCCTTCTCTGGCTTGTTTTTCTTCCAGGTTTTTAATGTGCTTTTAAAATGAGATGGATCAGGTCATGTTGAGATCAGCAATGTGTCCTCTGATGTCACTGCTCAATGTAAAGCCTTACAGGGAGTTTTGAAGGGAGAGACCAAAATGTAACAAATGGTAATAGTACAATAAAAATAGAGTGCACAATAGTGTACTAACTCTGCAAGCTCTATAGCATTAATAATTGCTCCTGGATCAACATTCCGGTTAACCAATCAATGCATTCTGATTTTTGGTTTACAGTGTCCCCTAACCAGGTCCAGTATGCTACGCTACAACAACAATATGGTGCAGCTGCCCATAGTGAAATCTCATTGGTTTCAAAATCCTGCTCCATAAAACTGTGCTGTACACTAAACATCAGGTATGCTCTGACTGGCTATTATTATGTCACATGACACAGAATTTTTACTGGTTGATATTTCAAGTGCAACAAATCATAATGAAACAGAAACGTGCTAAATATTACAAATGTACTACAGGCTACCATCTTCCCACACAAACCACTACACTACAGTCACTACGGTCTTTAGCTGTCATTCAGTACCTGTGTGTAATCTAGTATGCACAAGCTCACAGAGTGATGATTTCCATGTGGCCCCAGGTATGTGCCATGCATGCAAGTTTTGTTGACAGGAAAGAAAGGCATTAAGAGATGATGTCATGGAAACTCAATGAGGTAAAGAGCTTGTGTCAAGATCTACAACTGAGCTACAACTCAGTCTTTCTGACCTGTAGTCACATGGAGAATCTTCGTTCATGCCGTGAGATTCCGGATCAGCAGGAATTTCCTCCTTTTCCTTCACTGCAAAGAAAAATTCCAGAAAGATTATTCATTCTTAAATTAAGATTTTTGATGTGTTTGAATGTAGCGGAATTACTTCAAATGGACTGTTTTGTTCAACACACTTTCTCTTGGCAGTGGCAAATGTAAAACAGAACCCTCCGACCTCGATATCATTTCAAATAGAAAAATGTTATTCATAAGTAATAATATCGATGTCCACCTGATGCATTTTTTAGCCAACACCAAGCAAGCATTCAATATATCACTAAGACACTTTGTGCAGTCAAGGCAAGAAGAATTTGAAGAAATATTTTCTGTTTTGCTCAGTAGATGCAAATCAAGGACACTGTCTGCCTTTTAGAAAAATGCTTTAAATACTGAATTTTGAAAAAGAAACAGCATGACACAGGAAAAAACTGTTGAATGGCTTGAAGAAAATCATTTATTCTTTTTAACATGACATTTCTAACAGCCACACTGGTGTATTTAATACTTTCTTGCCATGCATTTGACTCTGTCTCCACTTTTAACAGGGCCATAAGGTCTTATATTGTTATGCATGGAAGAATCTGTTGTGATTATGCATGTGTCCTTTGAGGACAAAACAATCTGTCCTAAAATAAACTCCATTTTTTTAAAACTCCATAACACCATTTTTTATTGATTAAAAGTTGACATAAAAATAGACTATTATAGACTATAAAACTAGATAGTAAATGAGTCTCAGAGGTTAATGAAAATTAAATTGCAGTGACATAAATAAATAACAATGAAAAAACACTGAGATATAGATAATGCATTTCATGAATTTAACAATTTGATACTTTTTACTATATTGCACAGCTTAAGTGTTACAAAAACATATCCATGTGTCTGCTTTTCATTTTAATTTTACAACATATCTATTTTTAAAATAAAAACTGAAAACAGAGTTTACCAGAAGGGGGTGCAAAGAATGGGGGGAAAATAAAAATGTGGACCTGAGGGATGCAAGTTATAAAACCTGTTAAAACAAAGCTGGGATTTTGACAAATTGAAAAGTGATGAAAACTGATTTGTGCTAATTTGTAGATTGTTAATTTCTAGAAATTTGAGACATTGACCATGTCAACTCTAAACAAAAGGTCAGATTTCCCTGCTTCTATTGAAGCATACAAGATGCCCTTTGAAACATTCTCAGATCATGCTGGGATAACATGGATCATTAGGTTTTGCACAAAGTAGTGAAGTCCATGCCAGTTCTAGTGCATAATATTATTAAAGAAAAGGTAGACATACACTGCTAAATACTAAGAAATCCTGCAATTAGACTAGAAGGTTCATTCTAAAATTTAACAATTGTTCCGATAATCATGTAAGAATTTATAATAAATTACAAAAATGCAAAATTAAAGCATTTTCACTAGTGGTCTCAGACATTTGGACCTCATTTCATATCAACAGCACCTACAAGCATTAAGATGTATCTGCTGCTGTATGTTTATACATGCATAAATCTATTCCATACACTTTACAGAGAAGCAGAAGAGCCCCAGGCCTGTTTCAAACATATTGTGTCTGTGGCATAAGTAATTAGTATTCATTTTGTAACCCATGTTACAGCAGTCACACTGTACTATAACAACTGAGTTTCGTTTCATTTAAATTTATTTTCATTTTTAATTATGATTAAGTTTGCTGAAATGAAAGCCATTCTATTATTTATGAGTATTATTAGAGGAAATATTTACTAGCAACACAGAAATCGTGCCTCTGTTGCAGCCATTATTGTGTTAGCGTGACGTGAGTCTGCTCTAGCAGTCGCGGTGTCACGACAGTCACGTGCCGCAAGGAAGGGTTGTGTGAAATAGGCCTTAGGTTGTACCAGCAGGTGAGAACAGAACCGAACAACACAAAAGCTAAACAAAGTGCCAAGCACTCAGACACATGGTGCTCGTTCCCCTGTAACATATACAGCCGTGGGAGCACGGCGTGACCTTTGAAGCTGTTTGTATCTTACCTGCGTACTTGCCGCCTTTCTTCCTCCGCACAAAAAAGCCGATGAGGACAAGTAGAGCAAGCAATGCCACTGCACACATCAGTCCCACAAGCCACTGCTGGGATGCTAAGACTCCTGTACTAGCCGCTAAAATGACAAAGTACAGTTACCATCCAGTTTATCGAAAAAAAAACCCAATTAACTTCACCCTTAAAATCTTGATAATAATATTGGTGTTTTGGGTTAACAGGCATGTAAATTGATGTCAACAAAATAGTCCCTGCATTCTTTCGATGTAATAATAAGAAAAAAGAATCTTGTGCTTTTAGAAATCACAATGGGTTCATGGGTGTGGAATAAAATTTCAGTTATAAACTTTTAAAATGGTTCTTTAAAGTCATTTTATCAAGCTTGTAATACTGAAGTTTTGATATAAAATCCAATGAGAACGTCCAATGAGACGGAAGAGCTTCCTGCTAATATATTTACTGTGATTTTCAATACTAGCTCTAAATGCATTGCTCAGAGCTTCTCACCTTTCCTGGTCTTGAAAACCTCCTCAAAAATACTAAAGTCATCAACCCTGTGTGAAGCCAGCAGGCGGACTTTGTACACAGTTCCTGGGCTGAGCCCTTCAATAAGGTGGAAACCTTTAGATGTGCTTACAGCATCTGAAACCTGCCAGATACCACCACCTAAAGGAATAACCGCATAACCGGTTTCAACCCAGCAGCAAGAGCAGAAAAATCTATGGCAGCGCTAAGCGAAAGTGGGTAAGTATAATACAGTATACAGCCAAAAGTGTATAGACAACCACACTCATATGTTCCACTAAGAACAAGGCACACAGATTGCACCAAGGTTAATGTTAACATTATCTTACTGTAATGCCTGAAAGTTGTAGTGAAGGAGAGATTCTTACGGTGATTCTTTATTGCAACATAAAGCTCTGAATCAGAGCCTTCTCCTCTAGTGCTCCACTGGATCCTTGCAAAGGTGTCACTTACAAAGGTGGAGGCGTTGAGCACAACTGAGAGAGAGGAGTGAGAACAAAAGATAGAGAAGTCCTTTCAAAGGAAAACCCAGCACACAGAGGAAACCCAGCACACCTCTACAACATCAGAGCTACAGTAAGCGATTCAGAAACAATCAAAATGAAAACACATTTAAAGTCAAAATGAAACACTGTTTCCAAACCATTTTAATTCTGAAATGTGACATTTCAGAGTGACACTTGCAATGAGAAAAATATATAAGACTTTATTTTTTTAAATTTTTTTCCCCGAATTGAATTGAATTAGATAACATGGTCTCTATATGATTAATGGGAAAGAAAGGATTGTAAACATTTTCATGATGACTTTAATTTAAATTTTTATTTTACCCAAGGATGGAAATGTTAAAATATGAAGCTATGAAAATAATAATGAAAGATGAGTGGATGAATACCTAACGTAGGAAAGGGTTCACTGACAGAAGGAGAGCCTGTATTAGGCGAGTTGTAAAAGAAAGGAAGCCCTGCAAGAGAGACAGATTTCAGACCTTATGTACTTCCCTGTAGATTGCATTGCAGTAGAGGAATATTAAAACTTCGACATTTTAATATCCTTGTCTAGAGTCTTTGTGCCATATACTGTACAAGCTCCATTATTGATAACCATCCTGCATTATCAAACAATTAGAATTTAGAACCAGAGAATTATTTGAAATTAATTGAATTACATATGCTAAATGTATATAAATGGTGTAGTGTTTAAAAAATGGGAGGCAGTTTTATTGACAGAAGGAAAAAATGCGAAAAAATAAAATGCAACTATTATTACAACATTTAAAAGAGGGTAGAAAACACTTTACATATCTTTTGTTGTAACCAATCAAACTGTATTTTTGCTTTTTGAAAACCCTAAGCACAAAATGCAAGGTAAAAAAGACTGACCCAGACTACATACAACAATAAAACATGGTTTGTCTTGAACACACAATTTGTTTTGTGCAGTGAATTGTGGGCTGCCAAGAGAAACCATTGAAATTCAAGAGACATTAAGAAAATTTCCCATTCAGCCTGGCGCCTGATAAAGTACATTTTTGTTATTTGTACAAAAAGTGGGCCATAAAGCAAAGCTTGTCTTTATTATTAGTTGTGTGAAAGACAACTGGGTCAAAGTAACTTAAAACTACAATAAAAGTTCAACCTGTCAAGACCTGACACTGCCTAACACTAAATGTTCTATGTTGTATTTGTTTATAGGACTAAAAATTCACTGCTGATCTTTACTAAATGGATACTGTTGCATAAAGTGTTCCTGTCAGATAAAATACAGTAGTGATTTTGTCAGCATTGATAAAGACGGTATGTTTGGCTCTCTTCAGCAGGGGTTCAGGGACAGAATTATTGATTCGCAGAGAAACTTTTAAAAGACCAGATAAAATGCTAGTCAAGGTGAAATAATAATGAACAAGAGCTGTTGTCACAGTATTTTAGTCTTTTAAAATGTTTTAAAATAGCAGTATGCTCTTTTTCTGCAGAATATACAGTATTGCTAATACTAAATATAGAAGTATGCAATGCCATTTAATTTACAGCTATCACAAAAGTGCTACTGTACAACTACTGCCACTATTATTAGCATGACTAGTAACAAAAGAAAACATTCTAGTTGGAATTTAACTTACTATAACTAATGCGCTAATGCATCTGGCATGACTAATGTTGAGTTTTGTAGAATAAGGAAACCGGTGAGTGTT
>JAZGTI010010677.1:0-17425 GCA_036877585.1 Botia kubotai | reverse complement strand
CAAAAGGTTTCCAGAGCAGAGGCGGTCCTTACGCCAGCTGTGACGCTGCGCTCTGACGCAGCTGTTCCGTGCGCTGCTTCAGACCTTCTTTCGACAGTGTGGAGAGGCGAGCATCTCCCTCAGGAGGAATGTAAGGATCAAAGATGCCCGCTGTATAAAGAACATATTAAAAACAAAGCTCCTGACTGAACTGCTTTTTGATATAAAGACTATAACATTGTGTCTAACTACATCTATGACTTCTGTTACAACATAATTCTTATACATCTATTTGTTATTTTTGTTATTTCAGTAAGGTAAAAAAACGGTCTGTCATATGCCTTTACTACTATTTTAAAATGTAGTAATATTAACAGCATACAGTTACAATGAAACAGTACTAAAGGTAATAGCATAAACAGTATAATAAAGAAATAGAGGAATTATAAGCGTATCCAAACTTGATTGGTATAAATGTGCGTGCAGTGACAGAAGAATCATGCGTGTACCTGTGCAGGAGATGTTGATTGCTCTCTCCATGTACTGCTGCCGGACCACCACACCTGCAGCTCGGGCTTGAGCCTCCTGCTCGGCTTGTGTTTTCTGTTTAACGTTTACAGCAGGAGGAATGAAATAGCGCTTCTTTGTGCGTATGGGAACCACCACCGGCTGCGGCAACCGCGCGTCCAGCAGCGGCGCGACATACTGGAAGAATTTAAACATTACGTCAGTCTAACTGGTACATTCACAAACACGGCTTGTTTGCCTCCATCTCAATTTTTAGTAAAGAAAACCAATTAAATAAATTAGCGAATCATTGAAAATGCACTTAGTTGTCACTATCACTCAGTAACTAACATGCACGTCTTTAAATTTCTCCTGTAATTTTTTCCTTGATGCTACACGAGGAACAGCATGCACACAGACTGTAAGCAGCCGCCTCACTGATGTAAGATTTTATTAATTTCATACCTTTACATTATGACATTTTGTTAGATGAAGGGATTTCAATGTCCTACATATGGACGTCGCCATGTTTTTTCCAAACTGATTCCTTCGTGTTTAACGACTAACGTTTGAATCTCTTTAACGCCACCCTCAGCCAAAAAGAAGTACTACAGTACTTCATCCACTTTGACTCCAACTTTGAGATTTGAAACATTAAGTTTTCTTTTGAATTGTAGACATAAAATATAATCATATTTGCAAACATTTACATTTAGTGACTTACAAATGAGGACAAGGAAGCAACTTCAATTACAATAAGAGGCAACAGTGAATAAGGCGGTGTGTTAGTAAATTAATCAAGGAAGTGAAGACGAAAAAGATGAGTTTTTAGTTGTTTCTTGAAAATGGCTAATGACTCAGCCATTCTGACTCAGCCAAACATGAGTCTGAAAATTTTCTTACTGTATTGGACCATGAAAGATATACACCATTAGCTTTAAATAAATGGTGATGCCATATCTTGCAGGAGAATCATTCAAAACCTTTAGTAAAAACAGTATAAACAGTATATTGCTCAAGATTTCTCTCTTTCATTACTGATTGACTTTATTTTGTCATTTTTTGTTGTATTCATGTTTTCTGCAATACTGCTATTGAAAATCTTGTGATATTTCAGTGGCTTAATATTATTTCTGCTGCTGATAAAATCATCATAAAATCATCCGATCTTTCCTCCTATTGTACCATCTGCACAGATTTGAAAATGTTTACATTTGTATTCATTTGTGCTGTGTTTGGGTGAACTTCTATAAAAATACACGTAGTAAAGTTATTTGACAATAGCATGCAAATATGCTATTCAGAATGAATAATCAGACCTCATACCGAATTTCATTCTCACAATACATTTGTGCCCATCTTTAATCTTTTTTTCTCATCTTCTATAATGAACATCAATTGTATTTTTAAACAAAAGCACATTTCAGGGAAGTATTCAAAGACAGAATCTGATAATCATGATCTCACATTAAAGAGCCATATCAGGTAATTAATTAATTCTACCATTCAGTAAGGTTAAAATGAGCCCCTTGCATCTCATCATTTAGTGCTTTTTCAAAAACAGTGACCATGCCCTTTAACAATCCCGTATGCAAATCAGACTAACCAATTTAAGGCCACAGTGCTTGATACCGGGTTAAATTATGATTCTGTGGGTCCTACCTAGATTCTGAGCCAAGGCCCAAATTCAAGTGCAATTTCCACAACAGTAAAATACTTATTAAATACATTTTCTTAAGCGTTTCACTAACAGCACTGTATTAACGTGACAGATGCTAATGACACTTTTTGTGTAAATGATATTTCCATTCTATTGATTTTTTTCTGTGATTTCTGAAGGGATGAACCATTGGAGGTGTGCTGTATAACAGATAATGCAGACGTACAGGAGACAAGGGCAAAGATCAGAGATCATACGCATGTATATGTAATCACATTTCAGATTAATTAAAGGTCTCAGAACTAAAGCTTGCAATATACAATATACACACAGTACCATGCTTATGCGTCTTCTGCCCTAACTGTTACTAACCATATGATTCAGAACGGATACCATAAAGTCCATACAGTCACCAGTGCATCCCAACCTTTAAACCCATTCTGCCCTGTTACAAAGCTAAGGATTGTGGGTAAAATGTGTATATAGTCATTACTAATAAAACAGAAGGAGATTTGTTTTGTACTGAATAAAAAAAAATAAAAACTTAAAATTTAGCCCATCAAATCATGCCTTTTTTGGTGAACAGAGGAAAAAAATAGATGATTGCACCATAATACAAAAGTATGAGAGGAATGCCAAATTGAGAAGGATGTACATGCATTACCAACTCATAAAAGTACACATGGAAAATCTCGTTTCGGTCACAGCCCTGTTTGAGTGCACTTGCGCCTCCTACCGGCAGAACGGGGACTACACCACACTCATGAGTGAAAGTAACATTGAGTAACAGTCTTGCTTCCTAGACTCTTTGTTGGCTCGTGAGTAATTCTTAAGATGAGGTTGCAGTTTTGAAATCATTTCTGTTTTCACTGAAGATAGCCATATGATGTTCATTTTGGAGTGAGTGAGCAGGTTAGGGAGGTCAGGAAGGGGTCAAAGTTCAGAGGTCAGACGGGGGGGCTTTCCGCTGCAGCAGGTAATGGTGGACGTTGTCTGCATCCCTCTTCAGCCAGGCAGCATTCAGGAGAATGTTCTCGCAGCACTGCTGTACCGTGCGCTCAGCTGCTGGCGCGTGATGGCTTTCAAAAAAGCTCTACAAACAAAAAAATTGGCATAGCATATCTGTTAACTGAACCTGCAGGAGATTAAGGAGGGGTCTTATTACTCATTCATTTATATTAAATCAGTGATCATTTAACATGTCATTTTAACTTATATAAAGGTGAGCTAGGCTAATTTTATGGGCCACTTAGAAATATATGAATGTCTCTGCACTGTATATCAAATTCCCATTTATTACATTTATTATAATGATTATTCAGTTTGTACAGTTATTCTGCTAGGGCATTAGTGTAAACTTGAAGGGACCTTAAAATCATGTCAAAATGTCATTTGGTTAATAAAAGTGTTAATAAAAAAATAAGAGGTCCAGCATAATTTGTCTGGTTTGATATTTTTTCATCCATGAAAATAATTCATACATACAGTATCAAAATTCCGGAGCCACTATATATTCACATATTCAAATGCCAATACCATATAAACAAATACCATTTACATCAGGTTTGATTCACAGGATACAGATGTACAGCTTGAATGCACTGTCAGCTTGGATTATAGTGTCTGATGATTACCATAATAAATATATATAAATACAGCAGCTTAACATTTAATTGCATCACTCACCTTAACCTCAGCAGCCATTTTATCTATTGCAAATCCATCCACTGTCAGCTGCAGTGTTGAAAAATGATACAAAAACCATTAACACGGCTACTCACTTTATTATACAGTTAATGATAAAGAACAATATGTTTCATGCTCATTCCTCATGTTTCACCTTGATGAGTCTTGATATGAGGAAGCCGCCCTGATAACGGTTATGAAGTTCTTCCCAGTTGTCCCTAACAAACTTCCATGCAGCTTTGCGGCCCTGTTTGCTGCTTCCAGCAACACCGCCAATTACAGACACTGTGTCCTGGGGCCGAACCTCCTCCTAAAAATACACAGCCACACACAGTGTCACTGTTCACACTACTTAGGAGTCTTCTGCAAATTCACGATACCGTTGTTCAGAATAAGAATCACAGATCTGAACTCTTCAAAGTAAATGAGAAAGATGAGATGGAACTTTATTGATTCAGGCAATAAAGCAGCATTAAAAATAAGATTGAGGCAAAGCAGCATTAAAAAAATAAACCAGGTTGGAAACAAAACATCCGTTAGTAAGAACCAACAGAATATAAACTTAAAAAAGGAACCAAGTACTTTCTAATAGGATGCTAAATAAATCAGCTGCACTGAGCAACTATTGTGCACATACAGGTCAATGCAACCGTGACTGAACAACTAAAGTAAAATGATCAGCTCACTGTTCTATCCTGTCTACACCAGATGTGAGTGACGCATCACGTCAAAAGCAAATCGCTCCCATTATAATCCACAAAGCTTTCTACACTGATAGGTTTGCCTGATATTAAATAATTTTGCTTACCATTAGTAACAAATGTATGTATATGCAGTTGTAGCAATACAAACTAGCTAGCCGTTTTAAACTCACCTGCAATATAACAAAACTTTAACTTATAAAATAAGACCAGGATTTATTCTAGATCAGTTGTGAGATTCTCCTTCTAGTTTTTTCCAGTTCTTCCTGCAGTTTGCCCTTATCTGTTCACTAATTTCACTTTCCTGCAAAATGTGTTTCTAGTGTTTTGAAATTCTCCACAAGCTTTTTCCCTCAGTAGGGGTGTGTGCATGTGCGTACCGACAGGGCGAAGTTAAGCACTCTCTGGATGAGGTCAGGGGCAGGGATGGCTCCCAGCACTCTCTCAATACGATTTTTCTCCTCCTGCATGTCTGCCTGCTTATGAAGCTGAGAAGACAACATACGGCATGCCACATTTAATAGCTTCAGCTCTAGAGAATGCACAGACCTCAGTTCTACTTTTATTCTACTTAAAATTCTATGTGACTTTCAGAAATGAGCTAATTCTCACCTTTAGCATAGTGTCAAGTATTGTGCTGTCGCCGTGTTTTAGAACTGTTACATACACCTGGAAGGATGAAGTGGTAAAAGTAAAGTCCAGTGTAGATACAGAAATTATGTCTGTCCTATAAGCTGTCAATAAGGTCAATAAGAGAGAAATGCTGAAGGACTCACTGGACTTCTGAGGTCTGCAGACAGGATCTGTTTACCCTCCACATGCTCTTTGAATCTCCGCCGGGCCTCCTCCAGAGTGGCCTTATGCCCCGCTTTACCCAACTTCCCCAGTACCAGACCCCGCAGCAGGGCATCCAGGTGCCCTGAGACAGACAAGAGAGAGAGACAACAAAATTAATCATTTCTCACTCTAACTAAAGCTACACATTCATTCAATGTAAAGGGACATATCATGAAAAACTGTGTTTGCCTTAATGTCTATGTGGTACATCAAACCACATAGGGCATACAATTATTAATCCATTTATTTAAAACTAAGCTGCAAAGACAGGCCAATTAGAAACAATCATGATTATCACATCACAATAAGCACAATAATATATGATTAGCCCCAAATAAACTCTACTGAATTTTTTTTAGCATTTTTTGTGCTGAATTTGGGAAAATTGGAAAAAATTGGAAAAATGAAATTGAATGTAATATACTATTATTGGTAGCTGAAAGCCTAATTAGCCAAAATGTTTACTGAACAAACAGGAACAGGGCAGGGAATACATATAAATAGTGAATGAAGGGTGTTTAAATTCTGCAGTTTTCTGCAGGCACAGTTTCCATGCAGGCCCTGCATATGCCCAACGTTTACACATCACCACTCATCCAGGATGAGCAATCTGGCAGAGGCATTGTTACTCATTTCACACCCAAGGTCATTTAAACTGTGATGTCTTAAAGGCACAGTAGCATAAATAGCCTATTTGATCATCATGGCTGTTTTTGGTGTTTTAAGAAAACTAGTGCAATTGCAGCGCATGTCTTTAAAAATTCCAACTGGCTCTCACCTTCCCCAGACTTGCTGTCCCAGCCCAGCTTCATGCCAATAGGGGTAAAGAGATCTCTGATGAACTCCTGGATGTCCTCGTGGAAGTCAGTGTGTGAGAGCAGAGAGGACAGAACACCCAGATTACAGCTCAGGTCACTCCACACCGTGTAGTTTGGCTCATTCACAAATGCTTCCATCACTTTTAACACCTCCACAGTACTGATCATACCTGCACGAGCCTAAGAGCATGAGATAGCCAGAGTGTGAGACAGTCGAACACCACTAAAAACAGCAAGTGCTAATTTAGGAAACAGGAAAGGAACATTACAGTGGTGACTTTTTTACAGCAACAAGACTAGAATGTAGAGACCTGAGTCTCCGCTTTGACTTGCAAAACAATTACTTGGAGCCACGTGTGGTGACTCACCAAGGAGAAGAGGTCGTTTTGCAGACCCAGACGGTCCACAGGCAGCAGTGTGAGGTCTCGGATACCAGACAGCAGACTCTCCAGCATAGCTGAGCTGTACTGGATCCTGTAGAATCCCACTGTTCCTGGATTAATCTGCACCATTTTCACAAACAGATTACATGCAATCACTTAAAAAAAGGTTCATATACTAACCTCATTTTATTTTTTCACGGTTTAATCAAGTCAAGGTTTATTTTTCTAAAACTGCCCAACATCTCTCTCTGACCCCCAGGTTTATTAACATTTGTACTGATAAAAGAGGAAATCCTATTTTTTAAGACAAATTAAAGATTTTACATGCCAGATATGATCATAACATAAAAATAACAACACACACACTGCAGCCTGACCTTGATCCAATGGTCAGGTGCAACGTTAGGGATGGTAACTGTAGTGTCAGGCTGGTCCAACAGAACCTTCATCTTGGTGCAGCTCTGGTCCTCACTGGTACAGATACTGATGGGAACCATCCAACTGGGGCAGTCCTCACCTAACACACAGAAGGAAAATACTGGGATTTAATGGAATAATGTGAATTAGGTATTAGTATATAATTAGTTAAACACAGTAGTTTTCAAAATAGTCAGTAGTTGAATTACCATTGTGTGGTCCGCTAGCACAGAACTTCTTCTGGGAGATTTTCAGAACACGGTCACTACCATGCTAGAGAAAACAAAACCAATTATTCCCAGCTCTGATTAAATCTCGCTATTTCCAAGACGACAGTTGCTATTACCAGATGCCCATGATAAGCTCATACACCATCGCAGCAAGCTTCTGCAATACCCTGAGGCTAATCTAAATGACATTTCCAACTTCAAGAAAACATTCCAAGATCTATGGGTGACTTACAATTTCACAGTGCTTTTCCCCGTGTTAATGAGAACGGGTCTGTTCATAAACGTTACCTGCTCTTGATCCACTACTATAATAGGAAAGCCCATTTGTTTGGTCCAGGAATTCATCACTGCTGCAATAGGCTTCCCACTCGTCTGCTCCAAACATTCCCATAGGTCCTCTGGGATATGAAAAGAGAAAATGAATGCCAGAGTCACACCCTTTATTCCTGACTGCACAACAATTAACAATGTAATTGCAACACCGGGGCCAGATCAAACACACGCACACATACTTAAAACAAAGGTAAATAAATCATGAGAATTTTTTTGTTTTTGTGTGCACTATTCATTGAAAACACACTAATACTATAAACACCAGATCCCCATTACAACTCGTCTTGTATATAGGTCACTACTTCTAAGGCACACAGCTTTCCAATGCTTAAAATAAAAATGGTCATCTCCAGATTTGGGCTCGAATGTCAAAAAAAGTCTTACAAAGGCAATGCATTTTAATCTTAATCCCTAAAATGACAACTTACCAGTAGATGCATTTTTGTGCTGAAACTTCAAAAGGTAAGCATTCATTCCCTTTCTGAAATCCTAGATAAAGACAAGAATCATTCAAAACCAGAGCTCAATGTAAAGGGTTAGAACTGTGGACACACCAATTTATAAAAATCATCAGGATTTACACACTCCAGAACATTTTACAAAGCTAGCGCCTTACAGAATCTGTTGAGGTAGACAGATGTGAAAAATGTCTTTCCGCATGGCCTTCTGAAGGACCACATTAACCAACCTTCTGACAGATTTAGTCCCTTTATATTTACAGTACGAGTGTTTCGCTGCAGCTGGCCGAAAGCGTGACCTCTCACCTCATCGCCGATGTAGTTGTGCAGCATGCGAATGACAGAGGCCCCTTTGCTGTACGATATGGCATCAAATATTTCGTCCACTTCTGATGGGTGTCCGACATCAACCTGCCATTCCACACACACACACGTTCTGAAACATGACTCAGAGATCAATATTTCATCAGGCTAAATCTGGGCCTGGAATTTAAAAGGTGTAATTTATATAGCCATGTAGACAAACAGACTGACAAACAGACTGCAAATCAAAACTCCCTGCTGTCCACACAAACACTTAAAAAGCAACAAACAGCAGATAGACATGCAAAGACACACACTGGGAGAGCTGTGGGGGGTAGGGGGAGAGATAAACTCATGTCATGCAGACCTCAATAGGATGGCTGTTATCTAACGCGTCCAGGTCCAGAGCCCTGGTGTAGTCTGCAGACACAAACTGGGTCCAGATGTCATATTCCGGGAAACAGTGGTCCACACAGAGGTACTCGATCCAAGACGCGAAGCCTTCATTAAGCCACAGATGAGTCCACCATTCCTGAGTAGAAAATACATTACCTCAGCACTTCAAATAACACAGACATATTCAACTACTAATCAGGTTATTAATGCTAATATCTTAAGAGCAGGGTAACCAATGGACAATATAATGCTTTTTTGATTTTTTTAATGCTTTTTTTGATGATTTTTTAAAATAATAATAATATAAAGATATAATGCTGTTTTTTCATGACAGTAAATCTGCACAAAAATGCATGAAATTAAACATGCATTTTCATTAAAGATGCATTTTAAACAGTATTTATATTAAACACTAAATAAAACTGTTGGTAATTTTTAAATCAATTAATTTCTGTGACTTTTTCATGACATTTCCAATGATTTCCAGTGATTAGTTTGCGGAGACTAGAAATCAATTTGTACCCATGTTTAAAAATCAATAGATTTAAATAATTGAACTTTGTGAGCTTAGTGTAATTTGGTGTACTTATGCTTCAAAAACGATCTACATATTTTATTTTTCCAGGTAGGAACTCTGATGGGAACTGTTGTCCAGCTGACACTCAATGCTCAATCTTAAACCAGCAAGAATGGATTAATACTAGAGTGAACACACTCACCATGGTAACCAGGTTCCCAAACCACTGATGTGCCAGCTCATGGCCAACTACCAGAGCGACCCACTGCCGAGAGGATGCACATGAGTTCTTTGGGTCAATCAGCAGAGCTGTCTCTCTACAGATGTTTATGCAAGAGAAAATAACAAAAACAGAATGCAGAATTGAATGTGTCTCATATTCTGAGGTATGCTGATTCTTATGCTACTAAGACACAAAATGGAATGCATTTTATATCGTTGCGGTATAAGGAGACATTAACATGCTGCTAAGACATATTCATAATTAATGAATCTTCCCTGAATTACTGCTGAAGAAGCAAAGGGTTCTGATTTCATCAAGATTTGTATGTCTCAGTTATGCTATATAACTGTTAATTTAAAAAGTCACCTGTAAGTTACAAGGCCCCAGTTTTCCATGGCACCTAAAGAACATAAGTGCCAAGTTAAAAAAAATAGTTTTTTTTTTTAAAAAGTCTATGATTTAAAATTTCATATTCATATTCAATTAAAATTAATGAGAAAACAATAATACAAACCAGCAGCAAAATCAGCAATAGCAATTAAATCAATTTTAGGCAATGGATAAGGAACACTGAAATAATCTTTGTAGAATGGAAGGGTCTTTGTAGCAACCTAAAAAGAAACGGAAAGTTTTTCTTTTAGTTCTTTCAGTTTGCCTTAGGTTAACACTTCCCTAACCGAAGTGTAATCACAAGCACAGTCAGCTTTACACGATCACTCTCAGAATCTAGTCTCAAACCTCCAATGCAAATTTCCCTTGCTCTGCCTTTCCAACAGGCGTATAGACACGGACCGTCACGCCATCCGATGACTGACCTTCCACAAAGTCATACTCGCCAATGACAAATGCTACCAGGTAGGTGGACATGATGGGTGTAGTGGCGAACTTCACCTCCACCAGACCTTGTTCCTCTGGATATGGCTTTCGATCAACAACATTCTGCACAGACAGTAAAAACAAGATGAACAGACTTGAAATAAAACAGTTATTCTGTTAAAAGTGTATTTAGAGCGCACAGGTTCATAAAGATCTGCCCGGTTACTTAGTATTTTACTGGATCTGCCACTGGTTCTGCACCCTCCTACGTCGACTTTGGCAACACTACGTTTCGCTTCAAAAGACTGCGACTGGTGAGCGAGCAGAGGCAACACAGATGCACAATTACTCTGCCCAACTTTTCTGGACTACACCAAAACAGGATTTAAAGGGGTCATATCATACTGTTTTGTCATATTTTACTTCATAATCATTTTCCACCCTCTCACTTACTCAGCATTTAAAAAAATCAGCCCATTTTTGCTGCTGCGCTCTTAAGGAATACCTCCTTTGCATGTGAAATAAGCAAACAACGTGGAACAAAAATAACCTTCACGCGCCTCAAACACTGAGATCCTTCACAAAGATATGCTTATGTGTAAGTGCTACACGCAGTCATGATAAGCACATACTGAGGTTTGGCAAGCGCTCTCTACATTTAGAAATAATAGCATTCAGCCTGGCTTCTCCTTATTACCTCACTGTAACTACAGTCTAGGTTTCTGAATTCCCAACAGGTGTCAATGACCTGTGAATGGGTGTCATCAGTTACCCAAGTGAAAAACAAATCAGCATACAGTTTCATTAATTTCTCATTACGTGTCCACTTCAAACAATTACCTTTACAGTTTAAAACAAAGAAATTGAAAGATGTCCTTAGGTCTCTTTTTAAATTCTGTATCTGGGATTTTCCCTCTTTTCCAGACATCCATAGTGCAGAGCGACAGGAAGTGATTGGGAAGAAGGTAGAGGAAATGGGATCACAGGCCAGACTCAAATCTGCTTCAAGGGTCATGACATGAGTGTGTGCCTCAGTTTGGGCGAGGGACAATGTCTATGGGTCTTTGTTAGATAATAAACCCATCTAACAGTGGTGTGAATCAAGCCATATAGAGACGTTTGCTTAGGAGGGAAGGATTAAAAAAGAATACGATACATACCATATTGGACAAAGCTACTCTGTCCTTAGGGACGATGAGGGTGATGTCAAAGGTGGCTTTGATAGCTGGTTCATCCCAGCATGGGAAAGCTCGACGTGCATCCGTAGCCTGAAACAAGGGACAAACAGAGAGAGATAGACAGAGAGATAGAGAAAGCAAGAGAGGGAGAAAGAGAGACAAGTGTGTGAGAGACAAGTGAAAGTGTGACAGATGGAGTGAGAGAGAAAGAACTCAGGGTCAGTGTGGGCTGCAGTTAAGTGATTCAACCATATGCAGGAAAATTACACAGCATTAAAAACACACTGTTTTCTCCCTGTGATTCTCTTTATTCCTGACTACTATCAATATTATACCTATTGTGTGCCAGACCTCACCAGAGATCACTGCCTAAATTTTAGAGCTGCACAATATATCAAAACATTGTAAATGTATTAAAATCATTGCCATGGCAATATGCGCAAAGTTTTAGGTTGATGCAGACACCAGACTGGCACGCAAATGTTTCTGTAACATTAAAACATGGCTGTTTGCTTTTAGAAGTTGTAATGATGCTTCCTTTCCCATAAATAATTTTTAGTTATAATATGTTGTTTCAAATATATTTCATTATTATTTAAATTGATTTTACAATTTTTTTTATTTTATTACATATTGCATTATTCAGCAAATAATCATTTTTCATTATACGTTTTTCTTCAATATTGTGCAGCCCTATAAAATCTTCCTGATCAAACGAACATCTCTACTGATCCACTGCAGCTGGCAACATGTTCTTCATGACTGTAGGAAGCCTGAGCAGGTTCAGGACTGACCCTAAAACACAACCCTCCTACTTCTATGATCTACGTTGAGTGGCACCAGGAGGAACCTTCTCTCTCTCTCTCTGTGATCCTCTGTGGTAGAACGAGCTTCCAACCTTCATCTGATCTGCTCATGATAACTCTTCAAGATACTGAAGCTGAAGACACACCTGCCCAACAAACACTTAAATTAATCCCTAACTTTAAAGTCACTTCCTATTAACAAAAAAAAGTCTTTTTATCTTTAGCTTCTGTACTACACTGAGTTAATACATTTTACTCTGTACTACTGATCTTGTTAACTTCTATATAATAAATTGCTCATGTGTCAGCTAAATGTAAATTTATCTTTGTCAAAAGACAGTCAAGGGCTCAGAGGAGAGTGAGTGACAGTGCACAAAAAGCGAGAGGGGGAAGTGATGAATACAAGACAAAAGCAAACACCGGCAGAGAAAGTGATTGAGGAAATTTAGGTTTACCTCAAACTGTGTGACAGCAGCATAGCGGCTTTCTCCAGTAGGAGTTGTATATTTACTCCTATAAAAGCCTTTCATTTTGTCATTAAGCTCTCCTACAAAGTCTATTTTCAAGGATCCTGACCCTGTTAAACAAGAATAGAGAGGGCCAGATCAATGCATTAACAGAGAGTCAACTCATGCATTAACAGGAAGTTGATAACATTCTCAGCATGACAACAAACTCACTATAGCAACTAATTACACAGTAATTGTTGGCTTGACAGGTGCTGGGCCTTTATTACAGGCCACAATGAGGGTTATTCTTTACCTTCCTGCAGAGTGCTGGGAAAACACAGGGTCACCTTCTCATCTTCGTTCTGATAGTTAAACCCAGTAGCATTAATTTCTAAATGGATAGAGAGAAAATGAGCACAGTTAATCCTAATAATCGAAATCCACTTTAAAGCACCAATCAGGCAAAAGTCGAGTAAATAAATCTCGGAATGTGGGTTAGAGAATGACTCTAGATTCTCACCTTCTCCCCCTTCAGGCACGAATGAAGCAGTAATTATGTCTATATCAGCACAGTTCATCACAATCTGGTTTGTCCCTTGTGTAACCTGCCAAGAACAATGACATACATGATCTGTTTTTATTGTTTATATAGGTTTAGGAGTTTTGTGATGTATAGTTTCAGGTTTTTTTAGCTACCAGATGTAAAAAAAAACTGCCTCTTTTAATACTGTATAACACCCATAAAAAAGGAACAGTATCACTTCACCTACATACAATAGAGAACAATATTACAGGAAGATTCTGGTGCCATAAAGTGAAAATACTAAACCAGCAAGAGTAGCTCTGAGGCTACGCAAACACCCTCAGGTTTACAATGCTGTGGGTGGAGTTCAGGCAGAAAAACTGTGTTGGGATCATCAACTTTTGTTGATATTTCATAAGTAATGATCCAGTAGCAACAAGTAACATTTACATGTTACAGGCAGACGTTTCTCTCCAAAGCCACTTATAGTGTATTCAAGGTATGCATTTTATCAGAATCAACCTACAGACACTGAAATATACAAGCAAATGCTTCTATGCTACAGTTCTATTATTCTCTGCATAAATCAACCCACAATTTCAATTGCATCTTCTAGTATTGAAGCTGGAGATTTACAAAAACGAAGTAAGAGTTAAAGCAAATATAGCACACATGGAAAATGACTGTGCTCTGTGCTTAAGGCTCTGCTGAGGCTCAAGGGCCATTTCACACTGCTACTGCTATGAAAATCTGACACGTGTATGTATAATCAGATTATGAATAAAAGAACAACAGTTCGGGCGGCCTCTTGTGTTGCAATGGACTGTTTAATAGTGCATTAAGTGCATACAGCCGGCAGTAAGAGTTTCACAGAACGATCAATAGCTTTCAAAGTCTTCTCTAATTCTCCATAAGCTGCTTTTCAAAGCTAAAAACAATATAGATCTTAGTATCCCAGAATTGGTAAAAGCACAAGTTTAATTAATCATTCACTGGTCTATTATCACACTTCATTAATGATCATTGTATTCTAGATCAAATCTATCAGTGAAGCTTTAGACAATACTGTGTGATAAGCAGCTACTGGCAGTGCACTGTTTTAATGATAAATGTGAGCCATATCTGTCCGCTAATGATGGTCATAATGTGTATGGCATTATGGGGGATGTAGTTAATCTCATGCTCCAATAAATCTTGGCTTCTGGACAGCATCAAAAGCATGCAGATTTTCACAACAGCTCTGTGTTCATGTGGGGTACCAAATAAAATAACATGCAAAGCTGTTGGTCTATTAAAAGGCTTCACAAACGATCTTGTGTAAAGGGCAATGACAAGAAGTTGGACCTCAAAACCATCACATTCACCCTCGTTAGCCACTACTGTTTTTCTTGTCAGTTATTTGACCAACAACAGAAATGTACTCAGACGTTATCTGTTGTGAATGTATAAATAACATATGTGTAAAACAATGCATACTGTGGCATTTGTTGCAGCTATATATATACACACACACCTGCGGGCATATCATATGGCCTAAATGAAAAAAGTATACAGTATTACATTTTAAAAAAGTAAAAGTCAGTCATTTCAGATGATTTTGATACTTTCCTAAACGTGTTGCCTCAAACCAAGCAAACGAAGAATGTACAATACAAATAAAATTAAGAAGAAAGACGTTTCATGAGCTAGACATTTTAGTAGTAGTGCATTGTTTGGTCCCCAGCATGAAAGTCCACAATGAGAGTGTGTGCTTCCTCGTGCACTAAACTGTGATTATAGTAAGCCATAAAGTATCATCTAAACTGGCAGACGAGCTCAGACTGACTCGGGAGCTTGTACAGTACTAATTTACTGACTTGTCTACACATGTGTAAAATATGCGAAAATGCGACATTTATGAATATCCAGAAGCGAAATGAAAAGTAAACGTGGTTTATGACAGCAGCTCTGCAGGCTAACCATGGTTAGCAGTGTGGTGCTAGTTAGCGCTTTAGCTTGCAGGGCAACAAACTGCTAATTTTCTTTATTAGGACAGCCAGACTTTAGAATTTACCAGGTTTAAGAATTTCAACCCTAAATAACTTAATTAAAACCTGTTAAAATTCGTAAAGGTTAGGGAAGTCTTGCGTAAACCCGCTGTATGGTTTCCGAGGAGTTAACCCGTCAAGATTAGCAGCAACATCACTATCAGCAGTTGTAAAAATGCAAACTGAGAAACTCAGACTTCACATAAACACGCAATGACATTGCGACCCGATCCGGAGGGGGTGGCAGAGGGGCTGCATGGCATAAGGTTCAATTTTACCTCCACAGCTGCCTCCAGTTTGCCCTCGAAGGTGAAGTCGATGAGGTCGGGCTTGAGGCGCAGCCCGTAGTTGACGGGGTAGACGTCAGTGGGCAACCGTACGAAGGGCCTCCGTTCGGGCATGCTGATTAATGCAGAATGTAGCTGGGAACCGAATTAAAACTGCGAACTGGGAGTGTGCTCTTTGGGGAGGCAGAGACACGGGCTTCTGTACTGGAGTCGAATTGCGGGGTAGGGCTAGTCTGTATGAGTGACAGAGACACCCGACAACTCATGAAAAACAACACACAAGCCGTTGGAGATGGTCCTGGCTGCGCCCCGCCCCTCTCAGTGACGGAAGAGCAGAAGTAATCGCCCCTGCACAGGATAAAGACTTTATGATACGTGTGCAATGTTTTTCGCCTGTAGAGGGCACGCCATGGCCCAAGGTGCCCTGATTTTTAAGCGTTTGATAAAATAAACACACGGCAACAACGATATAACGGTATTGATAAAACAATATTATTCTTTCGCCAAGCTGTGTAGTTAAGAAACAGCAACACACAAACGCAGTGGCGCAGTAATACTGATGTAATGGCGTATGTTTATAGATTAATTTACAATGGATTTGAACGCGGCTCAACCAATCGAAATTAAGGACTGAAACTATTTTAAAATTCTTATGTAGTTCTAAACTTGTACACTGTGTGGAACACAAACTGTGGAAATTATGGAACAATGGACCTATTCGTGGATTTTTTTCTATACAACAGTTCCATACAACAATGGCTAGATAAAAAGAAAAAACACTATACAATTTTGATCTAGGTGGTTTATGGGATGAGTAATGTATCACTACATACCAACAAGTCTTTGCAAAAATGGATGAATTAGTGAGACAATTTAAGAGGACAAATCCTCCATTACTTCCGATTTTAAAGGCATTCCGATCCATCCAGTCAGAGACCTTAAATGACTTTGAACCAGCTCTCTAAATAATAAATAATGCAATATTTAAATAAAAAATCTAATATTCTCTAATCGAATAATCTAATATTTGAAGCACATAATGCAAAATTTAATTGGCCCTGTATAGTTTAGGGTTAGATTACAGCGTGGTGGTGGGAAGGGGGTCTTGTCAGAAATAGCATGCACAGTTTACGATTTAAGATTACAGTTTAAGATTACGAGCAACAACTACTTTAAACGCATCTTATATAAGCCTCATACAACCTATGTTTATGCTTTGTGAATGTCCATTCTACAAATATATGTAATAATTTACACTTATGTGAACACCTTGTCGTTATGCAACCTCAGTTCAGCCTCAGTAGGGGACATATTTCTCAAATGAATTAGTCCTGTATAGAGCCACATTAAGACAGGCAGTAATTGGGTGTGAAAATGGCGCCTCTTTCTGGTCATGAATTGAAGTCACTGAACATGCACGAAAGTATCACATGTTTCAGAGAGAGACAGTATCACCACACATCAAATAAAGCCGCAGAGTAACCTTAAAGTGGAGGATTGCAACACATCTGTCATTTCTGAAAAGATGGTAAATCTATAAACCAGAACATACAAATATTTGTACTTCAATAAAAATGTAAGATACCTGTTATCATAAATATGTTGTGGCTGGCAATGGACAGTTGAATTTGAAATTTACCTTCTAATAAACACAAAAGACTGAGTCTCGCCGTATTACTCAGGCTGCACTGCAGTGTCTATTCACAGGCGCGATCCCACTACTGATCGGCACGGGGGTTTTGACCTGCTCCGTTTCCGACCTGGGCCGGTTCCCCCCTCCTTAGACGACCTGGTGGTCCCGAGCTCCCTCAGGAGCACCATATCGATACCGAACTTAGTGCGGACACCCGATCGACATAGTCCACTGTAGCCCAGAACCCCTGAGCTCAAG
>JAZGTI010010676.1:0-17425 GCA_036877585.1 Botia kubotai | reverse complement strand
TGAATCAACTGCAGGGGCTTGATGGAGCAGGTCGGAAGCCCTGCGAGGAGGGCATTGCAGTAGTCCAGTCTGGAGAGAACCAGAGCCTGAACAAGAAGTTGAGCTGCGTGATCCGATAGGAAGGGTCTGACCTTCCTGATATTGTAGAGGGCGAATCTGCAGGAACGAGCGGTTTTGGAGATGTGGTCGGCGAAGCTCAGTTGGTCGTCGATCGTCACTCCAAGGCTTTTGACCGTCTTGGATGGAGAGATGGTTGATCCGTCAATCTGAAGTGAGAAGTTGTGAAGAAGGGATGGGTTGAATGGGACCATAAGAACCATGAATGGGACCAACATTTATTTCCTTGTTTCATTTCTACGCCGTTTTTAAATTTCGTTTGAAATTTTTCACATATTGTTTAATACCCTTCAAGTCCGGAGTAAGAATCAACCAATTTCATTATTTGCTGATTTATTAATTGCTAATACTTTGCCTTCGTTATGTTGTCACTACCCAACCGCCGACGGGGCTTACCCGTCTGGTGCCACAAACTATTCAAGCTCCCGTTAAATGCTGCGAGAGCCCTTCCGGTCCAGCATTGCTATATTCAAATGCCTTCGTGCTGCTATTATTTACTACATTTTTGGGGGGTTTTTCTTCCCGTGGCTGTCCGGCAATTATCCGGCTTTTTTGGGGGAGAACTCTGGGTCCGGGCCAAATTCCGAGCTCGGAGCCCTCTCCCCGGACAGCACGCCAAATACGCATCAGTGATAATTTGTGATTGCATGTTAGTGCGAACTCGTGAAATGAAGTTTTATTAAGTTCGGGAGGAGCACGGTCATGTAATCCAACCAATCATCACGCAGCGACGCATATATATAGCCGCCCCTCACCTCCGTCACATGACAGTCTCGCAGCATCCCTCCGCCACCCCATCACCTCACTCTTGGCTGGTATCTACCTCAGTCAAGGACGGGCTCGGGCCAAATTCCGAGTTTCCGAGTTTAATTTGCGATTGCATGTTAGTGCGAACTCGTGAAATACATATATATGCAGGTTTATTTCACTAAACCACAGGGAATATACACAATAGCTAAACTAACAGATAAACACACATTAAAACAAACGAATACATAAAGCAATGAGAGAACAGAAAAGGGGAAAAGAGTAAAGAATGGCGGGTTTAAATTGGCTAATCACTTCTATATGAACCATCAGTTCATTCAGATGTTCATTTATCAGTTTAATTCAGATGTGGACATCAGAGACGAGCAATTTCTATCCCCAGCTGTGACTGCTTGTGAGATGGGTGGTGTGTTCCCTGTTTGTTTCTGTACGGACTGTGGGTGTCTTGTAAAGGCTTGAAAACGTGTATTAGTGGTGGGTACTCCGCATTCTATCTGGCGGCGTTGCTGTTTTGTTTCCAGTATCGAATTTCAGTTACAAAGAAACATCTTTGTTGTAAAAGGTTGTTCGTAAGGTTGGTTTTGTTTTTTTAAGTCTTTGTTTTCTTCTTTGTTTTTGTGAATATCAGTTAAGTGTGAACCCAAAGTTTGAGGAGTGTCTTTGAGAGCATGGCTGATTTAACATCTGCTCTTTTTATAGATATTGTGTTTTTGGCGCGTTCTTGACCTATTGGGTTCACTGGAGTATTTGTATCATTTTTTTTGTAACTGTGAGTCTGTAGAAGTTTTGAGTGTTAGCATTTTCCCACTTTAATGTGTATTCTCTTGTCTTGGCAGGATCTGGGCACCAGGGGCAGAGGACTGGCTCTAGTGTGGTGGTGTTTCCCTCACCGTGTGTCATGCTCATCATGAGTCTGTGTGTGTGTGTCCCGTCCGTTCACTCCCGCCATATAGTGGCATAGTCGGCAGGGTCACCACAAGTGTGTCAGAGACATTGGTTCATTACTTTTGTTTAACTTTTTTCTTTTTCTGGAAACCAAACAGAAATGCTTTGTACCAGAGTATTCCATTGTTGGTGGCTCCTCCTGGCTGGTGGTTAGTTAAATTTTTCTTTTCTTGAAAATGGAAGATAAGCTTGAAGATTTGTCTTTGTGCAATGGTAAAATGATAAATTGGGATTCTATTGATGAATGGGTTGAGGAGGTATAAGCATGTGTGAGGGCACATTATATGTCTGTTGCAGACCAAGATCTCTTTTCTTTTTGATCTCATTCTTTTTGAAGGGAGGAGAGGAGGTACCAGTCTAAGACCGAACGGGGAAACCCTGATAAGTTTATTAAGGCATTGCATGACCTTTATGGGTGTTCGCAATCTTATGTTGCATTACAAAATGCTTTCTTTTCTAGAAAACAGCGGGAAGGTGACATTTTTAGACTTTTCTCTTGCACTTATTGGACTGTTGGAGAGTTAAAGCTCAACATGCCGGCATTTTGTTGCGTGACCAGTTCGTAAAACATGTTATCGACAATGCTCTGCAATGTCAACTTAAGCAGTTGGTCCATCGCCAGCCTACTGCAACGTTATCGGAGGTTCGCAGCGAAGCAATTATGTGGGAACACAAGGTGATGCTTGGGGGGGCAAGAGGGTGTAGCCAGTCTGTTCCCTTAACAAACATTATTCAGTATGGGGTGCGTGGAGAGACACCAGTTGGGATGGGTGAGTTGAGGGAGACAAGCAAGTTGAGGGCAACAGCAGCAACAGTTGCATTGGCTCACTCAAACCTTTGTGCGGTTTCAAGCTCCATACACTCATAGTCAGTCCCCTTGCTGTGGGCCAGTTATCTGCAGGTTGTGCCAATGACATGGCCATTACGCCTGGGAATATGATGGGAACCAGTGACCAGCGCCCTCCTCAATCTATAGCAGGCTCTCCTGCAGCTGGGAATGGACAGGCACCTTTTCAGCTGTCAGGAAACTAGTTCCCACCAGGTTGCAGAGACACAGTCTGGGTGGGGAAGGAATTGGCTCAAGTTAAATGGCCGTATGTCGTCCAGGTTCCCATTTAATTTCCTTGTGTCCACATTTGGTTGCTAATATGGGGGGCATTTCTGTACCCTGTTTACCAGATTCGCAATCCCCTAAATTGGCTATTTGGAGCTGGATGTAGAATTGTGTGGCAGGTTTGTTGAGAGATGTGGTGTCCTGGTGGTATGGGATCTTACAGGTGGCTTGAATGTGTGGATGTTCCTGGGGTGCTGGGAATGAACATTCTCAGCCGATGTTATTAGGAACACCGATATTATCAGGACTTCTCCCGCACTTTCATTTTGGAAGTAGATGCCAGCTATGGAGGTTTGGGAGCAGTCCTTTCCAGGAGTTTGAAGGAAAGGTTAGACCTATAGCCTATGCAAGTCACGGCTTTTTGCAGAACGTAATATGAACAATTACTGTTTAATGAAATTGGAGTTTCTAGCACTCAAGTGGGCCATGGTTGAAAAATTTAGGTAATATTATTTGGGACATAAGTGTATTGTTTACAGATAGTAACCCCCTGAGTCACCTGGCTACAGCAAAGCTCTGAGCCACTGAACAACGTTGGGCCGCTAAGTTGGCTGCCTTTGATTTTGAGGCAAGGTATAGGTCAGGGAGGAGTAATGGCAATGCTGATGCCCTTTCCTGCCAGAACCTGCTTGATCGGGGTGAATTTGAACACTTGGCTGCTGGAATTGCTGTTTCAGAGGCATTGCGGCAGGTTACAGGAATGGGAAGGGGGGGCTTACACAGGCCACCGTGATGGCAGTGGAGGTATTACCAGGGTTTTCTGCCTTTGATTTGCGTTCTATGCAGTGTGACCCAGTTATTGGGACTGTTTTAAAGTTCTGGGAACAAGGCAGTTGGCCGGGCCCTGACGAGCGGCACCAGTTGGCTAAACCAGTTCCGATTCTGCTTCAGCAGTGGAATAGGCTGGTAGAAAAAGGAGGTATCTTATACCTGAAGATTTTCTGCTCTGATGGAGGTGAGGAATGTTAACTTTAATCAATAAAACAGGTTGGTAATAAAACAGCAGGTGGTAATAAAACTTCCTGGCACAGATGGGTGACCATCAATCTCAGCCCCCACTCTGGGTACTGTCCCTTCCATGTATTTTATGATCCAATTGATAACCTTTTGGTTAGACCAGATGCTACAGGATTATTCATGTATCTGTGAAAAATGTGTGTTTTAAGTTTTTTTTTAAATTTTGTGATGGTCTTGGCAGATGAGGTGGAGGCTGGCAGCTCATTCCACCAGGAATGAACAAATTAGGATAATGTCTTAGAGAGTAATCTGGTACCTCATGGGGGAACAATCAAATGTTTTTATTCTAGTTGGTGGGAAAGAATGTTTATCTGGAGGTGAGGTAGGAGGGTGAAGTACTGGTGACTGTTCTAAAGGCCAGGTTCAGATATTTAATTTTAATGCGCGTGGCCAGTGGAGTGAAATCAGGAGGGGTGTAACGTGGGCTCACTTCGGCATGATTGAAGACTAGATGTGCTGCAGCATTCTGGACCATTTGCAGGGGTTTGGTTGTGTTGGCTGGAAGGCCAGCCAGCAGTCTTGATATTACTAATGCTTTTACTAGGAGCTGCATTGTGTGCTTAGACAGGAAAGATCTGATTTTCCTGATGTTGTAGAGCACGTTCCTACATGACCAAGAGATGCAATGTGAGTTGTGAATTTCAGCTGGTCATCAAACACCACCTTGGTCATGTCTCACACTTGACAAGCAATTCCTGGCTGCTCATGGCCAACAGCCTCCTGAGAGTCTACTCTTCCTTTCTGATTTTCATGCCAAGGTGGGAGATCATGGAGCTGCATGGCGGTTTTGAGTGGTGGCAGCCAGTCCTTACTAGCTCCCCTTGGAATGCTGGTCCTCTGGGGTATGAACAGATTAACAACCTCTCTACTGAGGGTCCTCCACTCCCCCTAGGACTCTCAGATAGGAAAAAGAGGACATTAGTTCAGTTGATTGAACCATTTTAACCATTTCAAGCTCCCCTCTAAATATTTTGTTCCTCCGGGTTGTGTGAAGTGTAGTACCCTTATTTGCTACGGTGGGTTCTCTGCCATCCCTAGAGCAGTATACAGGTATAGTATTACTCCATACCCCCTAGAGCTCAGCTTAGCCTTTATGCCCAGTGGCATGCTTGGATGCCGTGTAACCGCTAACCTGGGAGACCTGTGTTTGAATGCCATGTTAAACAGCTCCCAGTGTATATAGTGTGCTATACTATTTACCAATGGTGGAGATGTGTTCTGAGTAGCACCATTACTATGGAAGGTCTTTGCGGTCTTTGTTTGAGGACAAACTTTATGTTGGCTTAAAAAAGCCCAGCCAGAAAAGTGTATAATGGTTAGAAACTTGAGGTCTGACATTCTCGAACACGATGGTGATCTGTTTAACATATTTAAGTATATTGTTAACATGTTTTAGCTTGATATTAGCATGTTTAAGCATCAATAAGCATAATGCAAGCACGTTTTAACATGATGCGAACACATTTTAACATCAATCAGCATGATGCTAACATGACTTAACATGATAGCTAGCATGATAGATATACTAAAATATGGCTTATATATGATGTTAGGAGATAGCTAACCTAGGTTGGGTGATCTAAATGGTTGTTAGGGTGTGGTCAGGAAGTTGCCAGGGCAATACCTAAAGCCCCTTGACAGCCTAAATCAAATAATCCCACCCACATGTCTTTACATATTCTAATGTTGAGATATGTCTTATTCATTTATTACATGGTTGCTAGGGTACAGTAAATGGTTTCTTGGGTGTAGCTAGACAGTTAACCGGGTCAAACCAATAGACAGATGTGTGTCTGAATCAAAAGAGCCAACTTCTATGTCTCTATGGTGTTCTGGTGCTGAGATATAGCTAATTTATGTTGGTTGCTAGGGTGCTTTAAATGGTTGTTAGGACATGGCTGGACAGTTTCCATGGTAACCCATACAGAAATGTAATATATGACATATATGTCCCTATATCAAGATTGATATTGCCATATATGTTACATATATATGTGTGACTCATATTTATACATATATATATATATATATATATATATATTCATGTATGTCAAATGTAATATGTATAAAAGTAGTGTCAGGATCCTGGCAAGGGAACTAGAAAAAACTCAAAGCGAGAATCCAGGACCCTGACACTTTGCTTCGCAAGCACCACTAATAGGTATGCAAGAAAATAATTGTGATGCTTTGCTTCGCAAACACCATTAAAAAACAACAAACATACAACAAAATATAAGTCGATAAACACAACATCCAGCTGTGTGTCTGTTTTCTGTAGCATTCAGCATACAATGGATATCATTGATGTGATTGCCTTATCCAGGATGTAGTAGACTTGCATGAATAGGGAGGCATATTTTACCATACATAACCTTACAACATTATAACATTGAACATTTTTAAAATAGAACTATAAAATAGAGCATTAAAATAGTCTTGTAATGTTCTTAAACTGAGATAAAGTTGCAGGGAGTTTCAAGAGCATTTCAGGAAATAAAGGACACTTTATCTACCTTATGACATATGATTAAATAGGCTTGTGTGGTGTGACTCCAAATAAACAAGTACAATGTAAAAAAACCCGAATATTATTCTGCCAATATTGTGCTCAAAGTGACTGGGGGCCACCTGAAGTCCATGCGAAGTCATATTATTTTCAAAAAAACCTATTTATGTTACTGTTATACTTTGCGTCAATACGATAGAAACAATAACTATAATGAATAGGGTAACACTGTTTTTTACAGTGTCTTTGTTACACGTTACATGTCCAGTACTTACAGTAATAATAGTAAATCATGCAAAATTACATGCAACTAACCCTAAACCAAACCCTAATTCATAACTTTTGCCTCTCTATTACCATCTCTGTTTAAAACATAAAATTGCAGGTTACTTTATGTACTTATATTTATATATGTTGAAGTCAAACTGACATTTCCTGCAAAATCTGACCTGGCACTCAAATTATAAATCATTATTATAAACTGTTGTTAGGGTAAGGTTGAACACTGATCTGTTATGTACTAACTCAGTAAATTTTCTTTTCTTATTTTCTTTTTAACCAAAAAATGTTAAGGATTAGAGCTTTAATTAACATTACTCAGTACTTTAATGTAAATCTTAAAATTTTAGATTCAAGAAACTAAGTAAAAGCATATTAGTTTAACAGAAGAGTTGTTGGTGTGTTGGGTTCATTTATAACTCAAAGGAACAAAAATCCAGATGTACATACTTAAGATTTAACATCCTGAAGTTTACTTACAAAAGCTGAGAAAAAATATAGTCTATACATAAAACAAGTGACGTAAAACACACTTTTATTTAGAAAAGTTTACAAAAACAAGTGACTCTAGATTTTAAATACTGAAAATGTGATGTTTTTTTAAAACATTATATAATTTTCCTGAGGTACATACTGATTCACTAAATGAGATACAAAATGATAAGTCAAAAGAAATTAAGAAAAAATGGTAAGCTAAATGCTAACTAAAGAAATGGCTTTACATTTGCATTTTAATACTGTTATAGTAAACTTAAAAACAATGGTATTTCCCTGTGGGGGGAAAAATATATATTTACAGATTGTTTTGTAGTCTTGAAGAGTGTTATACTAAGTATTCAGATTATTGTATCACTTTGATGACATCTCTACAGCAGGGGTGTCTTCAGTGCCATTGACATCATAATCGGTGGCTGGGCCAGAGACCAGCACTCTCATGCGGTCAGGGAAGTCATCCAGTTTCGGGAAAAGCAGGAAGTCATAGACCAAGGCAGCTGCAACTCCTCCACACATTGGGCCTACCCAGTAGACCTTAGAAATATTCACAAAAATACAATTATAACTTACAATTTATTGTTAGAATTACAAACATTGACTGAGAATAATAATAAAGCATTGAAAAACTTTTTTTGCACTAATTTGGAGGGAACTAGTATGACGGTTCTCAGCAGGGGCGCCGCTCGCAATTTTGGGCCCTATGACAAAATATGAGGTTGGGCCCCCCTAGTAGTGTTATTACTAATAAAGCAGATCTCTGGGGGCCCCTAAAGGGTGTGGGCCCTTAGAATTGTCCTAACTTTCCCCCCTTAGTGGCGCCCCTGGTTCTCAGATTTGCCTTTGCTTTTGCTTCCAGTTTAGGGCTATGACATAATTTCACCTATTTTATTGATGTATCATGTCTATAGCTTAAATGGTGTGAGATGCAAAAGTTTAATACTTAAACTTAAATCTTCAGTAAAAACTCTTACCCTATGAGCGATAGAAATGGTGATACTTGCCCTGGCAAGCACCACTAACAAATGCAATGTAAATATGTGTTTAATATAGATTGTTCTGCACTAGGTATTCATCTAAAACAACATCCTTGTTATTTATTAGACATTAAAGTACAAGATTAGTTTATTCTGTCTCTGAAAAGATTCTGAATAGTTTAAAATGAACCAGTGTGTAATTAATGGTAAATACAGAATACAACGGTAGAAGTGTAGAATTACCCAGTGATTGGTAAAATCTCCTAGAATCACTGCTGGGCCGAAGGATCGAGCAGGATTGATGCCACATCCAGTAAAACTGATCTACAAACACAAAGTAGAGATCATTGATAACAAGAATGTCAATGCAAAAAGGAATAGTTGGGCAGCGGGGGGAGTTTGAATGCTGATTACTTACGGCTGTCAAATGGCCCAGGCAAACACTGAGCCCAATGGCCAAGGGGGCAGAGCCTGTGACATCACGCCTTCTTTTATCTGTGACTGCTATGACACACAGAACCAGCTGGAAGGTAGCGAGGAGTTCAATGGCAACACCTTGACCTGCAGAAATTTTATTGTTGATCTAAAACATAACAAAACATTTAAAGAAAGCAATTAAATTATTGTAGAACTTTAAAATAAGTTTCTTCGCATGTACAGACATCACAGTTGTGTTCATAAGTGGATGAAATGTATTCAGTAACAAATATCACTATTGAACAGTATGTTACAGACAGGATCATTAATGTCAATTTAAATGTGATTTCTGAATAAGTAAGTGTTCTAGAGTCAGAGGACAGCACTGAGTATGAACAAGTATAAACAAAGATAATTGTTTACTACCAATAAACAAGTGCACTATCTTCCTGAAATGTTAAGCCTCTAGCTAAAGAAAGTATAGTCTGCCTCTGAGTGTGTCAAGATAAGTTTTTATCAGCCTGTGTCTGACCACACACCCATTTACACTGACAGACTGTGACGCACTGAATGATTCTTTTTGCTAATTGTCATTTTACAAAAAATGTATCATATATGAAGTACATATAAAGTATATATTTTATGCTATTCATCTTTATTTAATGTACACTTATTTAAGTATATTTTTATTTAAAAGTATCTTGTTACATAAACCAAAATGCATGAAAAAGTTTGCAAAAGCAGGACCCAGAAACTGACTCTGAGTAGCAATATTCCAATTTATAGTCTTTCTTTCCCTCTAACTAATTATCAATTAAAAAAATTAGAAATATATTTTTTATAAGTTACTTTTCTGGAAAATACAAAGTTAATTAATTAAATACAGTTAAAATTAATATGTAAATTCTTAAGAAAAAGTTAACTGAATGGTGCTACCTCTAAGAGCTTGATATGGGAAGTAACGAGACCTTACAGGTGAAAACAGCAAAGAGTTACTTACTGTGTTTAGCCCAAGTGCATTTCCGTCTGTGACCCCATACACGACGCCACTAGCCACTGCTGCCCCCAGCATCTGGGCTGTGATGTACATCACAGCCTTTAGCAGGCTGATCTGGCAGCTGGCCAACAAGCCCAGAGTCACGGCCGGGTTCAGGTGGGCCCCGCTGATGTGGCCAAGACTCTGGGCAAGAGTGGCAATGGACAACCCAAACGCCAGTGCCACCTTGACCTCCTGATCTGGTTTGTCATTGTAGGTGTTTCCAACAGCAGCTGTAATGCTCAGGAAAATGAAGAGGGTCATACCCACCAGCTCGGCCAGAACGGCCCTCCAGAAGGCCTTGCTCCTCAGTTCCTTCATGTCTGGCAGTTCTGGGCTCTCTTGGCTGTTAATATGGGGATTTCTGTGGGCACTAAGTAGTTTCTCTGCCAAAAGAAAGCATTTATAAGGGAGGTCCTGCTAATGAAACAGGGGGAGGGTTTAAGCAACGGGGGCAGAAATAAGGAGTGTGTGAGAAGGATGTGACAACAGGGGCAGGCTGAAATAATGAGAGATTGTGTAGAGTATTTTTTTCTCTTCAATGTTCTTTTGAATTCATTCACACTTTTAAGTATTTCATTGATCTGAATAACTTGGCCTGGTTTAAAGGCTTGTGATATTCAAATACAATATTTAAATATTTTGTTCTAAATGGATGCATTTTCTCCTTTATTTTTATTATTTTCCACAATGTAGAATAGTTGTAAAGTCATCAAAATGATAAAATAACATAACTAAATATATGGGAAAAGAAAAATCAAAACATCTTGTATTTGAACTACAAGTAGGCACTTTACAGTTCAAGTAGACATTTTTACAGTTTTCACACATTACAGATGTTACAATTTTGCACACTCTTGGCATTTACTTCATTAGGTGCATCAAGTATTTCAAACAGTAAAAGTTAAACAGTTTAAACAGTAAAAGTTTCCATAATTGTGTAATTTTTCCTTTAATATCATTCAATATTCTTTTAAACAGACTCTTTGAAAGAATAATAATAAATTAGGTTTTTGAGATCACAAGACAAATAAAGTCCAAACATTCAAATGTGTACAGTCTGCAAATAGTAAAAACCAAACAAAAGAAATTGTTCTATACAAAGGTGTCAATGGAACAATTTTTACATATTAAATATTTACAACCTAAGCATAAACGTTACATTTTTTGCTTCTTACACTTTTACAGTTTCTTACAACCCCTTCCCCTCTCCTCAGACAATAGAATAAAGTCAAATAATATCAAAGTCTTAATGTTGTTCACTCCCTGTGTGTACACATATCTCTGTAAAACAATAATGCATTTACTTGTGTTACTTGTGCTTGCTTTAAAAAGCAATCTTACAGCAAACCAATTTAAAAATTATAAATCCATACACATTTTTCCTCAGTTTGTGAAGTTTCTGCCACTTGCAATTAACACCTGATTCTTATTGCCAAAATAAACTCTGGAGGATATTTGCTATTAGTGGTGTGAGGCTTTTATCGTCTTTCAGTTATAGAAAAATACGTGCACACACATGCATTGATGTATGTTAGAATTTTTAAGGTCTTGTCATGGCTTTCTCTTGATGCTTGAAGTTACTGACTTTACATTTCAAGTACAGTTCTTGCCCTTCTGGCGCAAGAAGAACAGTTCTACTGATCTGGGACCTGTGCTAATAAAGATCCTTTTGTAAAGCACACAGTATCAGATTAAACATGTAACTTTATTTATTTCAAATCTTTTCAACTTGATACACTTTTAAACACTGAATGTCTTGTTAACAATTCCCCAGTCTCCGTAAATGCATCCAACAGAGAAAAGTAAAATTACATTTACAATAAGTGACTGTCTAAAGAGTGTGTGTGTGGCCACTGACGTTCAAAATTCATCTTCATCTTTGCTGTTGCTGCTCAGTCAACTTTATCTGCCATTTAATTGCACTATTGTTAATAAATAGTTTAAATGTCTTTACTTACCAGTCTGTGCAGTGTGTGTTTTAAAAAATTGTGACCTAATATCAGCATTACACCATAAGTGTAGTAAAGAATTGTAATCGTAATCAAATAGCAAATGTTTACATCTGATAACTTACATGGAACATCTAATTTTACAAACTGTATAAGTTACACAAAGCTCAAACAAGTGTAAACAAATCTACACCGTAAAAATCTACACTGAAAAACTGCCTAAAATGTTTATGTTCAATCAACTTGGCTGCATAAGTCATTTCAACTTATTATTTTTAATATTGACTGACAACATTTGACAAACAACATTGTTGCCTGGATACTGTTTATTGTTTTGTCTCGTCTTTGATATTGTTGTTTACCTGTTACCGACTTCTGCCTGTTTGACCACGATTTATAATAAAACGCTGCATGTCCAACTAGTGGGCATTATGAGTATCTTGTTAAGCCATTCGGACTAGCCAATAGCCCAGCGGTCTTCCAATCATTTATGAACAATATTTTTTGAGACATGCTAGAAAGATGGGTGATTATCTATATTGACGACATACTCATCTATTCTGAGACCTTAGAGGAGCATATTCAACATACTCAAAAATTTAATCCAGCACCAGTTATATGTTAAAGAGCAGAAGTGCGAATTCCATCGCACCAGTACCTCCTTCCTGTGTTACGTAATTTGTTCTTCCTCTTCCTCTGTTACAGAGGAGACTCCGATTCTGCCTCCTCTGCACCAACAGAGGGATCCCTCACCGGAATACTAACATTACCCAGGACTACATTTCCCATCAGACATCTCTTCAGGAAATAATCAACAGCCTTGGTCACCTGTGGACAATCAACTCAGTCTATTTAAACCGAATTCCTATTCACTAAGTGCGTAGTCTTGTTTTGCTATGCATACATTTCTGAACATTTTCCCCTGTTTGATTACCCGTGTATGATTTGGATTGTTTATTGTTTCTTCCCTGTCTGCCACCTGCCCCGACCATTGGATTATTTTACCATTTGTGATTGTTTGCTGCCTGCCCCGACTCTTGCCTGGATACTGTTTATTGTTTTGTCTCGTCTTTGATATTGTTGTTTGCCTGTTACCGACTTCTGCCTGTTTGACCACGATTTATAATAAAATGCTGCATATGGATCCCAACATGTCTGACAGTTCATTACAATAGCAGTTTGTTTTTATTGCTGTTGATATGTAATTGTTTCCTGCTAAAGGGGCTTACGTTAGCTTTAAGCAGTCTGCAATTATTTATCATTTTTCAAAGTGTGTTTGACATAACTGACATTGAGTAATGAAGTGCACCCAACTGTAAGAAACAAGCTTTTCATATAAGCAAAAACAGATATAACTAATTTAGTTCAGATTACAAGTTATACATTCAAAGGATTATACCTGTCAATTCATATATGTTTATTAAAAGACAACATCAAGTTTAAATGCTTGAGTTTATATTGAAATGTGTGATTTAGAATTTTGCAGAATTTGGTGTTTTGGCAAATCTAAGCCAAGAAGGTCTGAGACACTGAAAGTATGAGAAGCAGGAATCTTAAGAAAAAAATTCAATTTGCTCTGTCATTTGTAAAAATGGACCAGTCACTCAATCCTTAAATGCCTTCACTGCTCACTTCTGGGAGGTTTTTGGATGACTTGTGGAAGACTTCAACCGGTGAGCAATTATGTAATCTCAAACAAGGCAAGAGTTCCATACAAGATAATGCTCTTCGCTTCTGTACTCTAACGGCCTCAAGTGGTTGGAACGGGTGCTCCCTGTTAACCACTTATCGACAAGGACTCGAGCCATCTCTGTGATTGCATCTCTCAGCCTACGATGATTCCACTGGGCTTAAATGTTTCATCCAACTGATGACACTCATCCATCCGAGTGCCACATCGGGTCAAAGGTTGTATGGAGAAAAGTAACTGCCAAAAACCATCATTCTTATCCCGCCAGCCAGAGCTTCCCAGCAACCAGAACCCATGCAAATCGTCAATACCTGACTGTCCTCTGACGAACGTCAACACCGGCTAACCCAGGGATTATGCCTGTATTTTGTATCTGTCCCCCACGACCCGTGGTGAGTATGTTTTCCTCTTCCCCAGTAAATGTGCATCCACTTACCACTGTTGTAAAACTTACTACTTCCCTCCACTGTGTAACAGTCTATGCCTTCCTCGACTCTGGGTCAGCTGGCAACTTCATCTCCGCCAATTTATGCAATCAACTACATCTTAAGAAAAGGCTCAGTAATGTCCCATACAAGGTCCAATCAATAATGGGAAGTCCCCTTGCATGGGACCCATCCAGTTACAAGTCGGACAGTTACACATTGAAGAGATATGTCTGCTGGTTATGGAGGAATCCACCACTGGGATTGTCCTAGGATGCCCAGGGCTGGTTTCCCATGATCCTGCATCTCATGGTCTACTGGAGAAGTCCTGAAGTGGGCCAAAAACTGTTCTTCTCAAAGTTTTCCTAGCTTCCCAAAAATTTAAAAATTGATCCGTCAGCATTCCTGAGGAATATGCCCCCTTCAGTGACGTTTTCTGCCAGAAATGAGCCTCCAAGTTACCACCTCATCAACCATGGGACTGTGCAATTGACCTCAAACCTGATGAACCAGTGCCCAGAGAAAAGATATACTCATTTTCCATCCCCAAAGAGAAGGCCATGGAAGAGTACACTGAAGAAGTTCTACAACAAGGATACATCCATCCTTTCACTTCCCCTGCTGCATCCAGTATTTTCTTTGTGGCCAAAAAAGGCGGAGGCTTGAAGACTTGCATGGACTACCGGGCTTTAAACAAGACCACAGTAAGATACAGGTAAACACTTCCCCTCGTTCCATCTGCACTAGAACAGCTTTGCGGAGCCAGGATCTTCACCAAGCTGGACCTCAGAAGTGCGTACAACCTCATTCCAATACATGAAGGGGACCGCCTTTGTGACACCCAATGGTCACTATGAGTACTTAGTCATGCCTTATGGACTGGTAATCGTCCACTTCGTATTCCAGAGTTACATGATTGGAGTGTCCCGGGAGTACTTGTGCTGGTTTATATTGATGATATCTTAGTACACTCCCAAAACGAGGCTCGGTAAGCATCAGCTGTATTTGAAAGTTGAGAAGTGTACTTTTCCTCAGCTTTCAGTTCAGTTTCTGGGATATCACATCAGTGTCCATGGCATCAAGATGGATGAGGGGAAGGGGGAAGGTCCTGGCCTTGTCCCACTACCATTAAAGAACTCCAATGATTCCTTGGTTTCTCGAACTTCTATCGATGCTTCATCTTTAATTACACTTTGATCACAGCTTCACTTACCAACCTCCTGAAAGGAAAGCCCAAGTCTCTGTCCTGGACTCCCGAAGCTACTACTGCCATGAAAACCCTTCAGGAAGCTTTCACGTAGGCTCCACTCCTGATCCTCCTCGACTCGACCCATGTGACTTCTTAAGGAATCTATCCTCAGCAAAAGCAAAACTACGACATCGGGAATAGAGAACGTCTTGTCATCAAGCTCGCCCTTGAAGAATGGAGGCACTGGCTGGAGTGGGCCCACCATCCATTTGTGGTATATACTGACCATCGTAATATTGAATATCTTTAGGAAGCAAAAAAGGCTTAACCCCAGGCAAGCCAGGTGGGCCCTCTTCTTTACCTGATTCCATTTCACCATTTCTTATCGTCCAGGGACTAAGAACACTACAGGTGATGCTCTATCATGACTCCATGCTCCAGATTATCTGTCAGAAAACCCTGAACCCATCCTTCCCTGAAGCATGATTGTTAGTCCAATTCAATGGTCCCTGGACGAGGACATTCCGGCTGCCAATGTCTCTGACCCTGCACTGCCGGGGTTTATTATAAATTATACCTACATTCCTTGCAGTCAAAGAAAACAACTCATCCATACAGCGCATACGTCCCTGGGCACTGGTCATCCTGGGACCAATCAAACCCTCTTACTGCCTAAAGATCGCTTCTGGTAGCCTGGAATGGCTAACAACATCAAAAGGTACGTGAGAGGATGCCGGAAATAAACTATGGCTAGCACACCTGGTAAATTACCAGCTGGAAAACTCCTACCTCTACCCATTTCCCGGCGTCCTTGGTTACACCTAAGAGTTGATTTCATCACTCCCAACAGCCATGAAGGCTGTTGGCACTTTTTAGGTACTTTTTAACCATGTTTAACCATGTTTTAACTTTTTACTGCTGAGGTACTTTTTAACCATGTCTTTTGCAATTTTGGTATCCCTGAAGATATAGTGTCAGATAGAGGTCCTCAGTTTATCTCTCGGGTATGAAGATCTTTTTTTTCTCACTATTAGGTTTGACCATGAGACTATCTTTTGGATATCACCCTCAGAGCAATAGACAAGCTGAGAGGAAGATCCAGTAGATAGGTCAATATCGCTGTACCTTCTGCCATAGCCATCAGAACTCCTGGAACCATTTAATCGCCTGGGCCGAGTACACACAGAATTCCCATCATCAGCCGTCACGGATCTCACTCCCTTTCAGTGAATACCCGGCTATTAGCCTCCCCTATTCCCCTGGTTAAGGGAGCCCTCGGATGTTCCATCAGTTCACACATAGACCTCTCACCAGGAGAGTAAGAGGGTCTGGGAATCCTCAACATCTCCAGCATGCCATCCAACATCGTCAACATCATGCGGATGTCCGGAGAGCCACCACTCCCACCTCCCATCCAGGACAGAAGGTATGACTTTCCACTTGGAACATCTGGCTGAGACTTCCCTGCAAGAAGCTGAGTCTCAGATTCATTGGTCCCTATCATCCGACAAATAAATCCAGACAGTTAAGATGCTTATATGAGCTTACATGATAAAGGAGATACGTTTTACAGTGACATTTACTATGCAAACATACAAGCAGGTGCCAAGCACTGTGAGATCCAATCACACACTTTAGAATGCTGACCTAAAACAGAAACATGCACAAATCCAGGCCCGATGAGTGATAGATGATAGAGCCTGTACCAGCTGGTACCATAAGTACAGACATTATATGACAAGACAGTGGATGAGACAAGAGCAAAATCTGAGAAAAAAGAAGCTGCATAGATGTATGGTCAATAATTTTGCCCAAGACTTATCTAAATCAACTTTATTTCATTTTATATCAACCCTTATATAATAGATGCCTCATGTGGGTTGTAGGGTGTTAGGATTTTACACTTTAATAATATATACTGATTTAAAGTTATATAAAATGATTTGAAAACTGCAATCTGTTATGTATATAGTCTCTTGTTAATTGTAAAAATTAAACAATGGTACTTTTTAGAGCCAACCAGTCACAAAACACTGTGAGACAGAGAACGTCTTGGTTACATATGTAACCCCTGTTCCCTGAAGGAGGGAACGGAGACGTTACGTCAACTGACTGACGTATGGGGTCCTGCTTGAGAGCCCTATCACCTTCATGTAAGAAATGTGTCCCGGCCATTCAGCGGTGAGTCAGGCTCGCGGCAGGGGGACGTAACGTCTCCGTTCCCTCCTTCAGGGAACGGGGGTTACATATGTAACCAAGACGTTCCCTTTCAGTCAGTCACGTTCGACGTTACATCAACTGACTGACGTATGGGGTCCCTGTGGAAGACGCCGCGAGCCAACCCATGTTACGGGCTAGGAATGTCCTTACAAGCAAGCGAAGCGTGCCAGTAAAACAGTTCCCCTACCTCCATAACCTTCCAGCGCTCCGTGCAGGCAGCAGTTCGCACCCCAAGTGGGAGCGGAGCCAGATCACGAAGGGGTCGTGGTGGTTGTTCCTAT